>BQNB010005940.1:0-99770 GCA_026074375.1 Tanacetum coccineum
ACATGAAACAATGTGTCTAAAAGTTGCGTCGGTTAGATTTAACCATTGTAACCCTTCAAAAATAACTGTAAATAAGTTATTTAACTGTTTTTTGTAACCGCCGAGTTAGTCTAGCGGGTTATGATTACCCGGATTGGGTTTCGACCCAATATTCTCCCCCGTAATCACAAAACGCTTTGTCTTTAATGTCTTTATTTTTGTTTGATCCTTTGAACCATTTTTGAGATAATAGTGCTCTAAAGTTTTGTCTTGACTCTAGGCTTTCTCATTTCTTCATTATAATCTTGTGAGAAACTTTCTTCTTTTCCATGTTGTCTATTATCGTTACAATTTCGGCTATGTGGTGGAATGTATCTTCCTCCTCCTTGATCAACATAGTGATGTCTTCGACCATTATCATTGTGTAGTTAGCCCCTTTCAATATACGACATTGAAAATGGGTTGTTGACCCAAAATCATTTATCTTAGAAGTATTATCTTTTCCAGACATTTTAAAAAAAAAGTTTGATTGTTTGAAACTGATATAACATTCTTATAAAACCTTTAAAAACTTTGTTAAAATGTTACAATTCTTTAAAAACTTAATAATGTAAATCTTAAAATCTTTTAAACTTAGAAACTTTAATCTTTAAAAAAAAACCTTAATCCTTTATACATTACTTATCATAAACCAAATAAGTAAAATCTTTTAAAAAAAACTTTCTTATCGTAAGCCAAATAAGAAGTCTTGAAATTTTCTTATCATAAACCAAATAAGAAGTTTTGAAATTTTCTTATCATAAACCAAATAAGAAGTTTTGAAAACATTAAAATTCTTAAAGCTTTATATATTACTTATCATAATCCAAATAAGTAAAAAAATCATAATTTTTTTTCTTATCATAAACCAAATAAGAAGTTTTAAAGTTTTTAAAAAAAAATCGAATAACCTAAGGTTAATTACTCCTTAAAAATTATTCTTCCAATATAGTAGGCCATGTAATTTCTAGACTACTATATTTCTATCTTCGGGTTTTAGGCAAAGTTACTAATCGTAATAGTTAAAGGGTAACTTATGAAAAGGCCTAAACCTAAAAATATCTATATAATAAAAATTCTGATTATATAGAAATAATGAAAAGTGGAGGGGTGGTTTTTGTAAAACCTCTTAGGGTTAATATACCCTAGTGTTGTGTGTCCCCTTTTGTTTATCTGTCCGCCTCTTTTCGTCTGTGTGTGGAGTTCGTCTCCTTTGTGAGGCGTTCGTCTCTCTTCTCTGTGGTGTGTAACCACGATTGGGATGGCGATTGTTAATCACTCTTCTCCTTCTTCTTGTGTTCGTAACCACGGGCTCCCTGATTTGTTCGTGCGAAAACTAGGGTTTCGCAAATTGGGGATCTTGCTAAAAACCGCCGTTAATATGGGGTTTTTCTTTGGATAACCGTGAATCAACTGATGATTCACTCGGATTCGAATATCGATTCTTCAAAGAGGTGTGTTTGTTCCTTCTTGATGTTTTGATTTCTGTCCGTTTTTGTGATGACTTTCGTTATCCAAGTGTGGTTTATAATTCTGTTTCGAATCTGAAAAAAGTGCATAACCCTTTTGATTTTTCGGGCTTATAATTTTCGGATTATTGTTTTGATAAGTTTGCAGGGATGAAACCCTTTTGTTGCTAGTGTTTATACACTCGGTAGCAATTGTTGGGGTCTCCTTTTTTTCGAAGATTTGTTTTAAACACAAAGATGATTTTTTGATTTGTGTTTCCTTGATTTGCAAACTGTTTTCTGGAAAGATTTTGGTGCGGTTGTTCTTTGATTCGAAACTGGAACACAAAAATGGTATATGATGAATCTTGGTATATGATGAATCCTGCTCTGATACCAATTGTTGGCCCATTTCTATGGATCTTTAATCATCAATATACCAGAAACAAGAAAAATCTGAATTTTCTATTAATCATTCATCATTGTCATCATACAGAAACGTTTACAAATCTGTTCCTATTTATATTACATGAAACAGTGTGTCTAAAAGTTGTGTCGGTTAGATTTAACCGTTGTAACCCTTCGAAAATAACTGTAAATAAGTTATTTAACTATTTTTTTGTAACCGCCGGGTTTGGCCTGCGGGTTTGTCTAGCGGGTTGTGATTACCCGGATTGGGTTTCGGCCCAATAATGCACAGTGATTAGTTATATTTAATTCTCAATCATGAGAATGTTTATTAATTACATATATATTCAAAGAGGTTTGAAATGAAATAATACTTTTAATGGATCTAGCTAGCTTGCATTATAGTGAAATCTTTTAGATACGTAAAGGGTTAATCATCAGCTTGACAAATTTCCTTTAGTTCATTGACTGCAAGATTATTAATTGCCAAATTAGAGTAACAAAAATAAGTAAATAGCGATAAGCAAGACATGTACTTTCAATTTTTTTTATAGGTGTTTATGTATCTCGTAACTAAATAAGCAAACAAAAATGAACTTTTCTCCATCCAAGTATTCTGAAAAGTTTTATTGTGTTTAAGAATAATACAAAACTAAACTTTATTTCTCTAGAAAATAAGCAAATAATCATTTACCATTTCAACCAGATACTAATGAAAAGTGCTTCTTGTGTTTTAAAAAATGCAAAAAATATTTATCTCAATTGAATATACATATATATACAGACGCTCTCACACGGCAAGGAGTGAGTGAGAGAAAAAATTCCTTGTTTATATTTTTAGGTTAAGGTATTTGTCCTTCCAATTATAGCTTTCTTTGAACGTTGCCTGCTAGAGCTTACCCAAAGCTTCTATCTTCCAAGAATAATCTTCACCTACTTTGCCTTTGGTCTCTATTTGTGTTTGTATGTGTGGATGAGACATTTGAAGAGCGAAATATTAGATTGGTTTCCCCTCGATCATTCTACCAAAAGCTTTCAAATAACCCACTTCCACGTAGAAATGAAGAGAACTGATAGCTTTGATGAACAAGATTATGCGCGAAATGACAATACAGCGAAGAAAAACCCTAGTTTTCCGAGCCCTGAAGAAGAAGAAGGGGATGGTGATGAATTTGAACAAGTGGACCATAATTCCACTGGTACAAGTAAAACTAGAAATGGTTCAACATCGAGCGATAGCACACTCGAAGAAAGTGACAAGAAAGTTAGCTCAGCCTCCGGTTCTGTACGACCCTATGTTCGTTCCAAAAACCCTAGGCTCCGGTGGACACCTGAACTCCATCTCCGATTTATTCATGCTGTTGAAAAGTTAGGAGGTCAAGAAAGTAAGTAATAATCAACCTATTTCTATGTTCTCTTTATTTGATTTATGCCTTTTTATAATTACTAAACACTTGATTTTAACTAAAACAAATGTGTTTAAACAGGAGCAACACCTAAGTTAGTTCTTCAGATGATGAACATCAAAGGCCTTAGCATCTCTCATGTCAAAAGCCATCTTCAAGTAATTTTTTTTATTCATGTTAATTTTAATCCAAGCTATATATCATTTTCATAATTTCTGGCCGTTATATTTGTCTAATCAGATGTATAGAAGCAAGAGGATCGACGATCCAAATCAAGGTACACAACAGTTTAACATGTAATTCATAGAATTCTAAGAATTAGGGTTTTATATTCATTGTTTTTTAGCATATTTTCTTTTTAAATTCTAGCAAGTTAATTTGTAACAGCTTATAAATGATGAGATTTTGTTTTGCAGCTGCTTCAGAACAAGGACTTCTTTATGCAAGTGATGATCATAATATTTACAACCTTAGCCAACTTCCAATGCTCCAAAGTTTTACTCAAAAATCAATTTCCAATTATAGGTACGGTTTTTTTTAATCTGATGGTTAATTCTGATAATTGAAAGACTAGTTTCCACTCAAATCTTTTTCTATAACAGTCTTTCAGATAGTTTATGGAGACACCACACGAACCTAAATTACAACCCTTGTATCGGTGGATTTAACCATGGAGTTTATAGTTCAAGAACAGCTAGATTAAACTTCGATAAGAACAACAATTCTAGTTTGAAATGCCTGGAAACAAATAATACTGAAAAGTCTGAGTTACCATTATTTGGGAATGTTGATGGATTATCAAGAGATGATCAAAAGGATGCAAAAGATAAAGATAAAATCATCAACAATAAAGACAAAATGTTATTAAAAAGAAAGGCCGGTAATCAGCAAGACCCCAAAAATCTTGATCTTGATCTGAATCTTTCGCTGAAAACCAAGACTCGAGAAGATGATGACACAAGAGACAATGAGGTCACTGAGAACTCCTTATCGTTATCTTTGTTTTCATCAACATCAACAAATAGCCCTACTAATATAAGGAGATCAAAGTATGCAAAAATCATGGTTGGCAGTACTAGTACAAGCCTAGATCTCACTTTGTGAAAGAAACATAAGTCTGCAGTCTGACTTTGTGAATTAAACATAAGTCTGCAGGCAGGTTAAGTGAGATTCTACAGGTACTTTTATTGATATATTGTCTCATAAAACATGTTGATAATGAACAGATTGTTTTCAGCTTAGGTAATATTACTACTGTATTAATAAATCAAGCGTCTACTAACAAACATGCTTTTGCTTTAGCGTTATCCGAAGTATATAAAAGTATCCGTCAATCAAGTGGTTATGAATTCAAGTCCCATCTGGACAAAATGCGTGAAATGGATGTGTGAGCTTAGCTTGTTGTTAAAATATAGAGTTAATACGGTATGTGTTTTATCATTGGTTGTATACTTGTTTACGAGTTCCGGTATTATATGGGACCAAGTGCCATGGTGTCTCAAATACTACTTCCACATATGTTGATAGTTAGGGATTAGAATGTACATAATAATTTGTCTTAACTCCCGTTTGGTATGCATCTTAACATTAACATGCATTGGATTCTCTAAATTTATTTAGTTTAACGACGTTATCATTATTATACAGTTTTTAGTTCTGTAGATAAATAAGGTACGGATATAGTAATTGATTCTATGTCGTGGGCAAGAAAAAAAGGTAGAAATTTGATCATTTGCATATTGGAGAATGCTAATTGGATCAATATTGATGAATAGGTTTTAGCTCTTCATGTTTGGTTGGTTTGAATATGATGTTGTCAGGGTTTGTTTTCTTGAGCCACTTAAACAATTGATCAATCTTTGAAAAGGAAGCATTATTATTTGAAACATATGCATAATTGTAACTGCATTTTTTTTCGAGAAAAAACTTGAAATAATATTAAAATTACCTCTTTAACAATGTTAACGAAGATAAACAATTACAAGGCGCTCATACCCGTGCGTTGCACCGGGCTTTTTTTTAAGAAAAATTAAAGTTTTACTTATGTTAAGCATCAAACTTTTTTTTTTTGGGTAAAGGGTTACCCCGGTAAATGATATTAAAACCGAAAAAGTTAAATACAAATGAAATGTGGCTGAAGTACCACATTAACCTCAAGTTAAACAGCTTGATAAACACCTAAAACTAGTGCTTATGACATACCATAAGCACCTACAACTCTAGAGACAGATAAATGCAACTAGAACAAGTGACTCAACCGAACAAGCTAACCAGCAGCAACCATGAAAGATGATCTTTCACCTGTTTTTGTATTTGGAAATAAGTTAGCCGATTCATCATACATATTTTCCATATATTCTTCGTCTTCTTCTTCTTCATTCTCCAAAGCAAAATAAGAATTAGACGTGTTTATATTACCATTCTTAGATGAAGTACCAGCAGACTTCAACATAGACGACAATTTAGATGCATTACCCACATTAGTAGCTTCCTTCATTGGTTCACTAGTAGTCGCCTTTGGCTCACACCTAACATTTTGTTTAACCAACGGACCAACAAACTGACCACCATTAGTAGACTTGGACTTACCTTTCCTATTATTCTTTTTACCCACCGTTTGAAAACCATCATTAGACTTCTTAACAGTAGGAGTAACAACATTAGAAGTAATGACAATATGATGACTCACCACCTTTTTAGGGCAATGGTCATGAACATGACCAAATATCTTACATATATCACACCTGGGAGGCCTCCATTCATACACAACACAGATGGTCTCTTTGGTGAACCCATTCCCAGTGAGTGAGGGAATACCAATAGTAACAACATCCACGAGATCAACCTCAGAATTTACCTCAATTAAACA
The DNA here is from genome assembly GCA_026074375.1 of Tanacetum coccineum. Classification (NCBI taxonomy): domain Eukaryota; kingdom Viridiplantae; phylum Streptophyta; class Magnoliopsida; order Asterales; family Asteraceae; genus Tanacetum; species Tanacetum coccineum. Next base: position 6,150 of record BQNB010005940.1, read on the forward strand.
CCGAGCAAAACTACTCTTACCCCACGAATCATTAAACATGGCACTTGTGTATGAATCAAGTATAACATGTTTGCCAATAAACGTAGCAATTAAACTAATACCATCCCCTTCAAAAACTTAAATAGGAACATCATGCAGTTTAACCCATATCAAAATACGAGTCAATTCTTCTTTAGCCAATCTAGTATCCATCGACCATTTTTTGAGAATGATCGGAGAATTACAGATCAACCAAGGACCACCCTCCAAAACAGCTTCTAAACCAACCCGTGAATTAAATTTAAACAAAAAGAAGCATTTGGTATTCATCATAATCCTTTTCAGCCCATGTTTCGCCCAGTTGTTTCTTGCATAGTATTCAACAACCGGAAACGCCATTCTCTTTCTAATAAAATAACCATATAAAGTGTGTTCAAACTGTGTACTAACCTTTTCGATCACTTTACGGGGAATAGAGATGTTAACACCATCAAATACATGATCAACCACCAAAGGACACAAATTAGAATTAGCTTTTGGTTGGTCCTTAGCACTTGCACCCGCAGCTCCAGCATAGGTAGTTGACTTGGTATTGATGTCCACCGACTAAGCAATAGGGTCACTAGGCGAAGCCTTACCAGACAGAGTATCATCAACAATTGGGGCACTCTTTTGCATATTTAAAAGAGTATCCCACCTATTACAAATAATATCAATAATCCCACAGCATGTTTCCTTAGTCAGCTTTGACCACAAAGCATATTTACCCACTTCAAGATCTTCTGTAACTTCATCAATTTCCTTGAGAGAATTGAGGGGCACACCAAATAAAGCAGCAACATCATCAATATTGTATATTAGACAATCATTAGGCAGATTTGAAGCACTTTTAGCTTCAATTAAATCACACATGGCACCTAATATAACACCCCGTGTCTTAGGGTCATTTACGACGTTAATATATTCACTATTTATTTTTAGTATTGTACGGGTTTGCTTTTAAATCGTAATCGTTAAGTTAAATCGCGTAAGCTAAAAATTATCGTTCAATGTAAACGGGCATCAAACAATTAAATGTTTACATCAAACAAGTGTTAAGTAATTATTTTGAGTATAATTATTAACTTTGTTCATTTTATTTTTATTGGTTACGTAAAGTGTTTACGTTTCGCGATAAAATACGTTTAGGCATTCCCGGAACCACCAAAACTTTTCTACGCTTAAACAAATACCCACAATTATACCCAATACCCAAAAATTTCACAAATAACTCATATATATGCCTGTATGGCCGGATTTAAAGAGAAAAACACAAGAAAATATCAAAAATCTTACAACTTGATATTGTACTTCACCAACTAATTAAACCATACGACTTTTACTAGAAAAAAATGACCAACTATCCCTTAAATTCCTCATCTTGTCCAATCATAGTGAAATATGTATCTAAACTTATTATCAACTAGTTACAAGAAGTTTAATATCTTGCATCTAGAAGTAACTCAACATAGTCTTCATTTGCTAAGTGAATATACTCTCTTTCTTCTTTTCTCCATCCAAACCCTGGGCCAAACACAAGAACACCCCTAATAATCCATATCAATTTATTTAACAAATTTTACACACATTTCCTTCATGATATTCTTAGCTAACCTTAGGTGTTTAGAAGGTTTGGTTTAAGGTTTACAAGGGTTAATCAAGAAAGAAGCAAGATTAGGGTTTCATTTGGAATTAGGGTTTTCAAGGGTTGTAAGCTAGGGTTTGGTTTCTAAACAAGGGTTTAGATCACTTTGTTCATCACTACACTTCATATTAAGGTTACCTAAAACTCTTAATCTCTTTGTTTTCATGATTTTATGCATATATAATGTTTGTGTAGTTAATCACCATCTAAGAACATGTTTACTTGTAAAAATGGATTTTTACACTTGTTTATGATTTGGTAAACTTTTATATATGTTGTATGAATGTTCATATCATGTTATAATGGAAGTATAAGGTATAATATAAAAAGTGTTGAGTTATGTATAAAAAGTATATGTAAACAAGTTAACTAAAAAGTATACTTATGAAAGTTCATGGATAAATAAGTGTGTACACATTTGGATCTTGTGATTTTTGGACAATATATGGACTAATCATGGACTAGAGACCCTAAGGATGTAAGACATGTGATTATGAGTGTTGTAATGGACTTGTAACAAAGTGATTAAACTTAAAAGTTAGAAAAACTCATTTTAAACACATTTTAAGAAAAAGTTCAAAACCTTCTGTTTGAAATTAAAATTTAACATATATATTTTATAATTTAATAAAATACTACATGTCACAAGGATCGTGAGCATGTAGATAACTAGAAAAACCGATTTATAACGAAGGAGATACGCTAATTTTAAGTTATACGTTAATTAAACGCGTTATAAAAGAAATTTTATAAAAACAAGTTATAAAATACTTCTGATATATAAGGTTTAATACCTCCGTCCCACATTTAGTGTCCACTTGACTTTTTCAAAGTCTTTTTTCTTCAACTTTGACCTTAATGATTTCTTCTTACGTTATATGATACTTGATGCAAGATATATGAATGGATAGAGTTTTGAATATATTTTTCGTTGGTAGATTTTTCGTTCTAATATTATATAAAAAAACACAAAAATATTTATGGTCAAAGTTAATAAAAAAGACTTAAAGATTTCCATTGTGGACACTTAAATATGGGACGGAGGAGTTTTATTTTTCCCGATAGTACATATTTTAGGATTATAAAAACAAATAAGAATCGTAATTTTTTCAAATCAATTAGAAGAGTTATGAATTTCGCAAGTTTCGGTATTAAAGTTTATAAAAATAATTTTATAAACTATAAACAGTAAAAATCACTATTCATAACAGATACATATTTTTGAAAAATGTTATATTTTAATAAGATTTGTAATTACGAAGACGTGCTCGAAAGAACTAAAATCGGAGCTAAAAAGGATAAAATACGACATTTACGATAACTAAATTATAAAAATAAATTATTTAATTTCATGAACAGTTAAAAACCACTGTTCATCAGGGGACTAAAAATATGAAAATGTAATATTTTGATGACTCGTCTTAATACGAAAGCGTGGACATAAGAAACAGACTTAAAACGAAGAAATTGCGTCGTTTTTGCTATTGAGATATTTATAAACGTTTTAACTTTATAAATATGATTTCACAAACACGATTAGATGGTGATGTAGCTATATAGAATTATATATGGTAGTAGTTATTCAAAGTGCTTAGAACTTATACGAAACACCAACCAAACTAAAAAACTCCCTTGGGGACTTGCTTCTGGCGTTTTTCTGACGTTTTCTGTGATATAATATGATATTCATTACTAAATGTGAGTTCATAGCCCACGCTTTACATTTTAATAATGATTTACAAGTTTAGGGTGCGAATCATATGCATGTTGTTCAATGAACGCAAGTGGACATTTCACATTTACGATTACGTGTTTGCCTAAGTAGCGATAACCCTCTGAGCCCATTATCATGAACTGTCAATTACTGTTGTGAGAAAAATGTTATAAATAGATCTATTTGGGATTGACATCCCCATTCGGGTGAGTCATGCTCACTGTGCCAGTTTACCGGACAACAAACGTATACCATGTCGGACATAGGATGTTGCGGGTTAGAACATCATCACGGGCAATGTTGGCAATTTATATTGCAATTCATACATGCGAGTTTCAGCTGTCATGTGCTTAGAAAAAGTAATTACATTTTATGATGTTTGCATCTGTTGCATTATCATGGGGAAATCTTGCGGTCCTACATTATACATTTTATAAACCTATGAATTCACTCAACAATATGTTGACTTTTAAGCAATGTTTTTCAGGGATCAATAGGCACGAGGTGCAGGGTTACATTGGTGGTTTTTGATTTTGGATGTCATGCATTTAATGTCATGCATTAAAGATTTTGTCACATTACATTTTGTATATCTATTATGGGCTAGAAATCTTTGTATTTTGAACAAGTGAAGCTTCGGGCTTTTGTAACAAATAATTTGTTAAATCCAATGTATCAGTTTTAGATGGATTTTAATGGTCGTTCTTATATATATCTTGTGTTATTGATCTATGAGGTACCACCCCAACCTCTATTCCGCTGTGACCCAATTTGGGGGTGTTACAGATTGGTATCAAGAGCCAAGGTTATAGAGAACCAGGTCAAATGTTTTGCTAGACTATAACCATTTTTAAACATTGCATTCATACAAAAAGGGGTTTTCACGGGACATACATACATACACTAGTTGTTGCATTAGTTGATTAGACTAGATGCATTCATGATATAAATGTATATTACTATAAGAGTTTTATATTAAATACTAATATAAGCTATTTTGGATTTTCAGATACAGTCTTGTCGGATTTTTAGGATTCCACGGTTACATACACTGCTATATCCAGTCCATTTGGAGGGTTGTCAGACATTGGATCTCCGGGGGTCGATGGACCACCCGTGATGCCAGAGGATCCATATGTATATGTGGTAGCTGCTTTTCAGGCCCCGCCATCTCCCGATTATGTGTCGGGTCTTGAGTACCCACCTTTACCAGACTTTGTTCTAGAGCCGGTTTATCCAGAGTTCATGCTACCAGAGGATGAGGTACTCCCAACTGAGGAACAACCCCTACCTGCTGCTATCTCACCTACTGCTGATTCACCAGGCTACGTTCCTGAGTCGGATCCGAAGGAGGATGATGATGAGGACCCTGAGGAGGATCCTGCCGAATATCCTGTCGATGGAGGAGATGATGGCGATGATGAGGATGAGTTATCCAATGATGACGAGGATGACGATGTTGATATTGAGGGGGATGAGGAGGAGGAGGATCACCCAGCTCCTGCCGACTCTATAGCTGTTTCTTTACCAGCTGTTGATCAGGCCTCATCTGCTGAGGAGACTGAGCCGTTTGAGACCGACGAGTCTGCGGCAACACCACCACCACATCCTGCTTACCGCGTTACTACTAGGATGTCGATCCGAGATGAGCCACCTACACCATTTTGGTCTGAGGCAGAGGTTGCCAGACTCCTTGCCATACCATCACCTCCACCATCACCACTTTCCCCATGGTCATCACCACTACCTCAGATTCCCTCACCACCACTACTTGTATCACCTCTACCATTACATGTTAGTCCTAATTATCCATTAGGCTACAGAGCTGCGATGATCTGGCTGAGAGCTGAGGCCCCATCTACATCCCATTCACCACCGCCACATATTATACTCTCCCACACCAGAGCAGATACACCACCATAAGGTACCCCACCATCAGGGACACCACCACTTTTACCCATACCACTACCTACTTCATCACCACCTTTGCATCTACTCTCTACTGACCATAGAGCAGACAGACCCGAGGTTACTTTACCGCCTCAGAAGAGGTTAGGTATCGCTCTTGGTCCGAGATATAAGGTAAGAGAGAGCTCGTCTGCCCCCACTGCTAGACCTCCTGGAGGTTTCAAGGCGGACTATGGTTTTGTTGCCACTATGGACAGGGAGATTATACGGGATCTAGAGAGATGTCGGTTATAGGATCACCGACACTTGGGATGAGATGCTGGTAGACATGCTAGGGGCACCAGCGACTGATGAGATAGAGTTAGGTCATAGGATGACCAACTTTGTCACTACTGTCAGACAAGACACATATGAGATTTACGTGAGACAGGATGATGAGCAGACTGAGCGACAACTGATGGCTGGTCGGCTCAACATGCTGTATAGGGATAGGCGTGCACATGCTCGTATAGGTTTACTTATGGAGAGAGAGGCTAGGAATTTCTTAAGAGGCTTAGGGACGATCCATGGACGCTAGTGATCTTGCACGTTCAGAGGTTATGTCACTGCGTACTACTGTAGTGGGTCAGCAGGCAGTGATTACAGAGTTATAGGTAGCGGACCGCAGGAGACAAACGGCGATTACAGAGTTGCTGGCAGCGGACCACAGGAGACAGGTACAGTTCATTGAGGCACTAAAGTTGATGAAGTGACTTCAGACCCAGATGACAGAGTTCAATAGACAGCAAGGACCCGCTAAAGGTCCTGCACAGCCAGATGCACTAGAGGAGGCTGGTAGCAGTTCATAGATCATGTTATGGCTAGTTATTTTGTACAGCATACTAAGTATTACGGGTAACTCTAGGCTAGTATGGCTTTAGGTTGTATATATTCTTTTATCTTGTAACATAATCGTAGTGATCATTTTGTATCTGAACCATTCATGTATGTTTTCCAATTTATATATAGAATGGTTGTATTATGTCACGTCTGTAATCGAATTTATTATGAATGAATGTCGATTTAGCTTATCCATTGTTAATATTCAATTAAGTTGTATATTTTACTGTGTGTTGTGATCTCATTTTACTTATTATGTATATGTCATGTCATGGTTATGATTTTATGAAATCTAACGGGTATTATATTTTCTTGTAATTTGAAGAAAATGGCACCAAAGAAAAAGACCACGAGGTTAAACCCAGAAACAACAACCACAACCCCCACCACCACATCTGTCACTAATGCCCAACTGAAGGCAATGATTGACCAAGGCGTTACTTCCTCTTTGGCAGCACGTGATGCTGACAGAAATATGAATGGCGACGATAGCCATATTTCGGGAACGGGTGTTAGAAGGACAGAACGAACTGCCTGTGAATGTACTTACACTGACTTTCTAAAATGTTAACCATCAAACTTCAAAGGCATGGAAGGAGTTGCCGGTCTATCTTAATGGTTTGAAAGAATGGAGTCTATTTTTCACAACAGTAATTGTATAGTTGAGAATCAAGTCAAGTTTGCTACTTGCACTCTCTATTCAGTTTCTTTAACATGGTGGGACACTCATGTCAACACAGTTGGTCATGATGTCACTTATGGTATGCCTTAGAAAACACGTATGAAAAGGATGACTAACAAATACTGTCCTCAAAATGAAATCAAGAAACTATAAATGGAGATTTAGGATCCGAAGGTGAAGGGTACTGACTTGACAAGTTATGCCCAACGCTTTCAGGAAATAGCTTTGTTGTGCGGGAGGATGTTTCCCGAAGAATCTAATAAAATTGAAAAATATGTCAGTGGTCTTCCCGACATGATTCATGGAAGTGTAGTGGCGTCTAAACCAAAGACAATGCAAGAAGCAGTTGAAATCGCAACCGAACTAATGGATAAGAAAATCCGCACTTTTGTTAATCGCCAAACAGAGAATAAGAGAAAGCAAGATAATAACCAACAACAACAACAACCACAAAACAAGAGGCAGAACACCGGCAAAGCTTATGCTGCAGGGACTGGTGAGAAGAAGCTATACGGGGATCTAAACCCCTATAACCTAAGTGTAATTATCACCACGATGGTCCGTGTGCTCCAAAATGCCACAAGTGCAATCGAGTTGACTGTCTGGCCCGTGATTGCAGAAGTCCTACTAATGCCAACACTGCTAATAACCAAAGAGGCACTGGGACAGGTCAGAAGCCTACTTGCTATGAATGTGGCCCAAGGACATTTTAAGAGGGAATGTCCAAAACTAAAGAACAACAACAATCGAGGCAACCCAGCTGGAAATGTCAATGCTCCAGCGAAAGTGTATGCGGTAGGCCATTTAGGGACAAACCCATACTCTAACATTGTGATAGGTACGTTCCTTCGAAACAACCACTATGCTTCTATCTTATTTGATACTGACGCCGATAGGAGTTTTGTGTCTACTACATTTAGCCCCCAAATTGATATAACACCAACTGCATTAGATCACTATTATGACGTTGAACTAGCCGACGAGAGAATAATTGGGTTAAACACTATTCTTAGGGGTTGTACATTAAACATACTGAACCACCCATTCAACATAGACTTAATGCCCATAGAACTTGGTAGTTTCGACACTATAATTGGTATGGATTGGTTGGTAAAGTACCAAGCAATCATTATGTGTGCCGAGAAGATCGTTTGTATCCACTGGGGAAATGAAACTCTAATCGTTCACGGTAACGGAAGCAACCAGGGAAACGAGGCTCGTCTTCACATTACACCAAAACACAAGAATACATGCTAAAAGGATGTCCAATCTTTTTGGCAAACGTTACTACAAAGGAGACCAAAGATAAGTCGGAGAAGAAACGACTTGAGGACGTACCGATAGTTTGAGATTTTCCTAATGTATTCCTTGAGGACTTGTCGGGTCTTCCTCCAACTCGACAAGTAGAATTTCAAATCGATCTGATACCCGGTGCTCCACCTGTAGCACGTGCACCTTATCAATTGGCGCCTTCTGAAATGAAAGTGTTTTCGAAGCAACTGAAAGAACTATCTGAAAAGGGATTTATAAGACCCAGTTCCTCATCTTGGAGAGCTCCGGTCTTGTTTGTCAAAAAGAAGGATTGGTCGTTTTGAATGTGCATCGACTATCGGGAACTAAAAAAGCTGACAGTGAAGAATCGTTATCCATTCCCAAGGATCGATGATTTATTTGATCAACTACAAGGATCTAGTGTTTATTCTAAGATATACCTGCAATCAGGTTATCACCAGCTTTGAGTAAGGGAAGAGGATATTCCAAAAATGGCATTCCAAACTCGATATGGTCATTACGAGTTCCAAGTTATGCCATTTGGCTTGACGAACGCACCAGAGGTGTTTATGGACCTCATGACCTGCGTGTGCAAGCCATTTTTGAAAAAATTTATGATTGTCTTTATTGACGATATCCTTATCTACTCTAAGAACAAGAAGGAGCATGAAGAACACCTTAAGGCCATTCTGGAATTTCTTAAGAAAGAGAAGTTGTATACTAAGTTCTCTAAATGTGAATTTTGGATTCCTAAGGTACAATTTCTCAGCCACGTGATTGATAGTCAAGGCATTTACATGGACCCTGCCAAAATCGAATCCATAAAGAACTGGGAATCTCCTAAAACACCAACAGAGATTCGCTAATTCTTAGGTCTCGTCGAGTATTACCGAAGATTCATCGAAGGATTTTCAAAGATTGCCAAGTCGATGACCAAGCTTACTCAGAAAGGAGTTAAGTTCGATTGGGGAGACAAGCAGGAAGCCGCCTTCCGGTTATTAAAGCAGAAGTTGTGCAGTGCGCCAATTCTGTCTTTACCTAAGGGAAGCGAAGATTTCATAGTCTATTGCGATGCGTCGCATAAGGGATTGGGTGCTGTATTAATGCAAAGAGAGAAATCAATTTCTTATGCATTACGCTAATTAAAAATTCATGAGAAGAACTATACAATTCATGATTTGGAACTTAGATCGGTAGTGTTTTCTCTGAAACTTTAGAGACACTATTTGTATGGAACCAAGTGTATGGTGTTCACAGATCACAAGAGTCTACAACACATTCTTAATCAAAAGGAACTGAATATGAGGCAACGTCGTTGGTTAGAACTACTCAGTGATTACGACTGTGAGATCCGTTACCACCCGGGGAAAGCGAATGTTGTTGCTGATGCTTTGAGCAGGAATGAGTAGAGTAAACCATTAAGAGTTCGAGCCTTAGTGATGACTATTGGCTTGTATCTTCCTAAACAAATCCTAAATGCTCAGACTGAAGTACGAAAACCAAAGAACATCAAGAATTAAGATGTTGGAGGTATGTTGCTTTAAAATTCTAAGGATCCAGAGAAATTTAGAACGAAAAAGTTAGAACACCGTGCGGATGGAACTCTATGCTTTAATGGCAGGAGTTGGTTGCCATGTTATGGTAATTCAGGGGACCATGATCATGCATGAGTCCCACAAGTCAAAATACTCTATTCATCCGTGTTCTGACAAAATCTATCAGGACATGAAGAAGCTATATTGGTGGCCCAATATGAAGGCCAACATCGCCACCTATGTTAGCAAATGTCTGACATGTGCTAAAGTTAAGGCCGAACACCAAAGGCCACCAGGATTGTTGGTACAACCCGATATACCTCAATAAAAGTAGGACAATATCACTATGGATTTTGTCACGACGCTTCCTAAGTAGTCACAAGGCTACAACACTATTTGGTTGATTATCGACTGACTTACTAAGTCTGCAATCTTTGTACCTATGAGGGAAACTAATCCCATGGAGAAACTAGCAAGAATGTACCTAAAGGAAGTGGTCACGAGGCATGGAATCACTATGTCAATCATTTGTGATCGCGACCCAAAGTTCGCATCGAATTTCTGGAGGCCACTTCAGAAAGCTTTGGGTACTAACTTGGATATGAGTACTGCGTACCATCCACAAACTAACGGGCAAAGCAAGAGAACTATTTAAACTCTTGAGGATATGCTGCGTAATTGTGCGATCGACTTCGGAAAGGGTTGGGTTAACCATTTTCCATTGGTCGAGTTCTCATATAACAACATCTATCACACTAGCATCAAGGCTGCACTATTTGAAGCACTTTACGGTTGAAAGTGTCGTTCACCTGTGTGTTGGGCCGAGGTTGGACAAGTGCAAATCACTGGTCCAGATGTAGTTCAAGAAACAATAGAGAAGATCATCCAGATTAAGCAAAGGATACAAGTCGCCCATGATAGGCAAAAGAGTTACGCCGATTTAAAGCATAAGCTGATGGAATTCCAAGTTAGGGATAATGTTATGCTTAAAGTTTTGCCTTGGAAAGGGGTCGTACGTTTTGGCAAACGGGGAAAGCTGAACCCTAGGTACGTTGGACCGTTTAAGGTGTTGGCAAAGGTTGGATCTATTGCATACAAGCTTGAGCTTCCAGAAGAGCTAAGCAAGGTTCACAATACATTTCATGTATCCAACCTGAAAATGTGCTATGCCGATGAACCATTAGCCGTTCCGTTGGATGGACTTCATTTTGATGACAAGCTTCAATTCGTCGAGGAACCAGTCGAAATCATGGATTGAAAAGTTAAACAATTGAGGCGAAGCCGTGTCCCAATTGTAAAGGTTCGGTGGAACTCTAGGCGAGGTCCTGAGTTTACATGGGAACATGAAGACCAATTCCAGAAGAAATATCCACATCTCTTCGCAAAGACTGCACCATCGTCAAGTGTTGCGTCTTAAGCCTTGAGGACAAGGCTCATTTAACGGGGGGAGACTATAACACCCCGTGTCTTGGGGTCATTTACGATATCAATATATTTACTATTTATTTTTAGTATTGTACATGTTTGCTTTTAAATTGTAATCGTTAAGTTAAATTGCGTAAGCTAAAAATTATCGTTCAATGTAAACAGGCATCAAACAATTAAATGTTTACATCAAGCAAGTGTTAAGTAATGATTTTAAGTATAATTATTAACTTTGTTTATTTTATTTTTATTGGTTATGTAAAGTGTTTACGTTTCGCGATAAAATATGTTTAGGCGTCCCCGGAACCACCAAAACTTTTATATGCTTCAACAAATACCCACAATTATACCATAAATAACTCATATATATGCATGTATGGCCAGATTCAAAGAGAAAAACACAAGAAAATATCAAATATCTTACAACTTGATATTGTACTTCACCAACTAATTAAACCATAAGACTTTCACTAGAAATATGTATCTAGACTTATTATCAACTAGTTACAAGAAGTATATAAGCTAGTAACTAGAAGTAAACTCACACACTCTTCATTTTGCTAAGTGAAAAAGCTCTCTTTTCTCTCTTTTCCTCCTCCAACCCATGGCCAACACAAGAACACCCTAAATAATCCATATCAAATTTATTTAACACATTTACACACATTTCTTCATGATATCTAAGATAACCTTAGGTGTTTAGAAGGTTTGGTTTAAGGTTTATAAAGGTTAATCAAGCAAGAAGTAAGATTAGGGTTTCATTTGGAATTAGGGTTTTCAAGGGTTGTAAGCTAGGGTTTGGTTTCTAAACAAGGGTTTAGATCACTTTGTTCATCACTACACTTCATATTAAGGTTACCTAAAGTAATTAATCTCTTTGTTTTCATGATTTTATGCATATATAATGTTTGTGTAGTTAATCACCATCTAAGAACATGTTTACTTGTAAAAATGGATTTTTACACTTGTTTATGATTTGGTAAACTTTTATATATGTTGTATGAATGTTTATATCATGTTATAATGGAAGTATAAGTAATGTACAAGTGTTGGTTATGTATACAAATTATATGTAAACAAGTTAACTAAAAAGTGTACTTATGAAAGTTCATGGATAAATAAGTGTGCACACATTTAGATCTTGTGATTTTTAGACAATATATGGACTAATCATGGACTAGAGACCCTAAGTATGTAAGACATGTGATTATGAGTGTTGTAATGGACTTGTAACAAAGTGATTAAACATAAAAGATAGAAAAACTCATTTTAAACACATTTTAAGAAAAAGTTCAAAACCTTCTGTTTGAAATTAGAATTTACCATATATATTTTACCATTTTATAAAATACTACATGTCACAAGGATCGTGGGCATGTAGAGAACTCAAAAACTAATTTATAACGAAGGAGATACGCTAATTTTAAGTTATACGTTAATTAAACGCGTTATAAAAGAAATTTTATAAAAACAAGTTACAAAATACTTCTGATATATAAGGTTTATTATTTTTCCCAGATAGTACATAATTTTAGGATTCTAAAACAATAAGAATCATAATTTTTTAATTAATAACTAAGGAGTTATGAATTTCACAAGTTTACGGTAGTTAAAGTTTATAAAAATTTTATAAACTATGAACAGTAAAAATCACTATTCATAACAGATACATATTTTTGAAAAATGTTATATTTTGATAAGATTTTTAATTACGAAGACGTGCTCGAAAGAATCACTAAAATCGGAGCTAAAACTAATAAAATACGACATTTACAGGTTTTACGATAACTAAATTTATAAAAATAAATTTATTAACTGTCATGAACAGTAAAAACCACTGTTCATCAGGGGACTAAAAATATGAAAATGTAATATTTTGATGACTCGTCTTAATATGAAAGCGTGGACATAAGAAACGTAAGAAACGGGCTTAAAACGAAGAAATTGCGTCGTTTTTGCTATTAAGATATTTATAAACGTTTTAACTTTATAAATATGATTTCACAAACATGATTAGATGGTGATGTAGCTATATAGAATTATATATGGTAGTAGTTATTCAAAGTGCTTAGAACTTATACGACCTATAATTAATTTGGTTGCATTCGGTGTTTATATGTCGCATTTTCTGTGATATAATCTGACATTCATTACTCAAGGTGAGTTCATAGCCCCACATTTTACATTTTATAATGATTTACAAGTTTGGGGTGAGAAACATATGCATGTTTTACAATTGGACGCAAGTGGACATTTCACATTTATGATTACGTGTTTGTCTAAGTAGCGATAACCCTTTGAGCTCATTATCATGAACTGTCAATTACTATTGTGAGCGTAAATGTTATAAATAGATCTATTTAGGATTGACATCCCTGTTCAGGTGAGTGATGCTCACTGTGCCGGTTTGCTAGACAGCGAACGTATACCATGCCGGACATAGGATGTTGCGGGTTAGAACATCATCACGAGCAATGTTGGTAATTTATATTGCAATTCTTACATGTCGAGCTTCAGTGTCATGAGCTTAGGAAAATGTAATTACATTTTATGATGTTTGCATCTGTTGTATTATCGAGGGGAAATCTTGCGGTCCTACATTATACATTTGATAAACCTATGAATTCACTCAACAATATGTTGACATTTTAAGCAATGTTTTTTAGGGGATCAATAAGGCACGAGGTGTAAGGGATACATTGGTGGTTTTAATTTGTATGTCATGCATTAAAGATTTTGTCGCATTACATTTTGTATATCTGTTATGGGCTAGAAATCTTTGTATTTTGAACAAGTGAACAAGTGAAGCTTCGGGCTTTTGTAACAAACAATTTGTTAAATCTAATGTATCAGTTTTAAATGGCTTTTAATGGTCGTTCTTATATATATCTTGTGTTATTGATCTATGAAGTATCACCCCCAACCCCTATTCCGCTGCCACCCAATTTGGGGGTGTTACATTATTGTTATCACCAGTAGCGTAGTTGTTATTTAGTTTAAATAGCTAAAACCAAACCTCCCTTCAATTATATGATTTTAATGCTTTCCATAAAATACAAAAATACAAAAATAATCTTCCCTCAACCCTTAGAATTCTGTTAGACCGTGATCAAGCCTTCCCAACCTATTCCTCGATTGAACGATAAACAACCCAGAGTCTTGCCTATACTACACTACAACGATTAGGTGCACTGCCTAGGGAGTTGTAAAACTTCTCGAGTAGAAGTCCTACGACGACCGCACATCATTGACATATAGATAGACAATATGAAATCAAAACACGTTCTCAAATAGACACAAAGAAAGGAATACTCTTAAGCTACGCGAAGAGGAGGACAAATGTTGCAACTAGTTAAAAAGGCATAATACATGTGATGAGGTGTCATTTTATATACTTTTTCAGGCTCATTTAACCCCTTAAGTCGTGCATTTATGCCCAAAATAGGTACTTAATCGTTCTTTTTCAGGTATTTAGCATTTGGAATGCATTTGGAGGAAATACACGTAACTTGGGCTCATTTGGAGAAGAAACAGACAAGACTACGGACCTACACCAACATCTCTCAAGATTATGTTCTCAACGGCTGGAGACGGCGTCACAAGATACACGTGATGCCGTCACAATTCACCCTATGACGATGTCATAAGAAATCACGACGGCATCAGCTCGCACGACCCAACCCAAGATCTAAAATATTCTATTTCATGACGGCGTCACGATTAAAACGCGACGCCGTTACGGCAATTTTTCTATATATACAAACCCAAAATTAGGTTTTAAGTGTGTAACTTTAGGGTAAAAAGGGAGACGAACCCTAGTTCATTTGGCAGCTTATTAGGACAATTTTAGAGCTTCAAAACCATATTGTAACTCCTTTAATTCATGTTTTAATCAAGTAAGATTATCTTAATCATTCAATATGTCTTGTTTTTTGATTATTTGTTGTTCTTGCTTTATCTTTAACATGCTTTGCTAAACTCCCTATTGTGTTCATTTATTATTGTATGAAACCTAGAATGTAGATCTTAGTGGTGTTGCTTCTTGTGATGAATATGCAAGTTAGGCTTTAGAAAAACAACTTTTATCTGTATCTCTGTTGATATGTTTAGGGAAACATGATTGTGTAGAAAGGATACCATCAGGTAACAGTCTTTATACTACCTTGCCCTTTATATGGTTGATCCACTTTTAATATATTTCAAATGCATTTAATGTACTCTTAGGGGCCTTGTAATAGTCTTTATACTACCTTACTCGTGTGTTACCCTAACGGAATATTAAATAGATGGCAGGTTCGTGTAATCTGTTCATGACTTAGGAAATAATTACATAGATCATCACAAGAGTGACAAAGCAACAACACTAGGAAAAACAATCTAGGGAGTAATACATGATTAAATGAATACAATCTTTTTATTATATTGTTATCACCATTAGCATAGTTTATTATTTAGTTTAATAGCTAAAACTAAACCAACCGCTCAAACCATAGATTTACATGCTTTCATAAAACATAAAAACATAAAAACAATCTTCTCTCAACCCGTAGAATTCTGTTAGACCATGATTAAGCCTTCCCAACCTATTCCCCTAGAGAACGATAACAACCCCTGAGTCTTGCCTATACTACTACTACAACAGTTAGGTACTCTGCTTAGGGAGTTGTAAAACTTCTTGTATAAGTCCCTTACGACAACCGCATCAAGTTTTTGGTGCCGCTGCGTGGGGAATAGTTAGGTTTTGATCATAGTTTAGCTTAGTTCTACTTGCTTGAATCCTTTCAAGTAAGAATTTAATTTCCGCATATTAGCTTTCTCGTAGTCTATCTTTTCTTTGTGTTAATTGTTTCGTAATCCATTCTCGTCAACTACCATAGGAGACGAGAATCCTATCCGTACTCTTGGAGACTACCCCAAACCTAGCCACGAGGGCTACAGGAATACCATTGAGCTCCCCATAGGGAACAACATGGTACCTCTTCGATCCGACACCATCCGGTTGGTGCAAAATGGATGCTCATTCCACTGACTTTGGTCCAAGGATCTAAACCAACACCTCAAGGATTTCTTAAAACTAGTGGACTCATTTGACCTTAACGGTGAAAATAGGGAAAGAACGCGCCTGCATTTATTTCAATTTTCCCTTCCCTATCAAGCTAGAAATTGGCTTGAACGTCTTCCAACAGGATCCATTACTACATGGGAGGGCCGCAAAACTCCGTAATGATATCCTGATATTCCAACAACATCATGGAAAATCTCTATCAGAAGCATGGACTCGTTTCAAGGACTTGCTGTAAAAAGTCCCTCATTGTTGGGAATTAAGGGCTTCTACAAGTTTATACTGTTGAAAAGACTTAGTATCACTATTTGAAGATTTATGCTACTACTGAAGATTGAAGAAAATAAACTAAGTCATTAGTACTGCTAGTTGTAATAGTTAGTACTGTTAGTTATAGTTAGTACTACCAATACCAAATGTTAGTTTATTAGTACTGTCAGTATAAGAAGTTAGTACTGCTTATGTGATATGCATGATATATATTAGGAATAGATATGCATGATCACTTAACGCGTTTTGTAAGCCCATTAGGGTTTTCCTTAGTGTATAAAAGGAACCTTACGGCATAGTTAGAGATATCTAGAAAAGTCATAGCTATTAGGCAAAGCATATAGTTGTTTTGTGAATCATTCAATATATTGTGAGTTAAGAGAAAGATCTTGTGTTACTGTTACATTGCTTTATTGTTCTTCTGGTGTATAAAGATTAGATTCCACATAATATTTATATATTACTCAAGGTTTCTATCATAATTGTTTTAGATCTATCTAAGACAACTAAAGCTTTAACAAGTTAATCAAAGATCTGTTCAAAAGGGATCAACAAGTGGTATCAGAGCCTTGTGTTATGAAACCTTGATCTAGAAGAAACAATCAGAAGAACTCCTTACTCACTCAAAAGTAATGGATCAAGAGACTATCCAAACCAATGCTGCTGCTAAATTGCCCATTCTCAAACAAGGAGAATATGAGATGTGGAGACTTAGAATAGAGAAATACTTTCAAATTCAAGACTATGCTCTATGGGATGTCATAGAGAATGGTAATTCCTTCAATCCTGTAGCACAAACAACAACAAATGCAGATGGTACCTCTACTTCAACAATACCAGGTCCTGTTACTACTGAAGAGAAGGCCCAGAAGAAGAATGATGTAAAAGCAAGAAGCATGTTGTTGATGGCACTTCCCAATGAACATCTATTGACATTCAGTCAATACAAGGATGCCAAGACTTTGTTTGAAGCCATACAAGCAAGATTTGGAGGTAATGATGCCACAAAGAAGACACAAAAGACACTTCTGAAGCAGATGTATAAGAACTTTAATGCCCCAAGCACAGAGTCACTTGACTCTATTTTTAACAGGCTTCAGAAAATTATTAGCCAGTTGGCCATCCTGGGTGAAAACATCTCTCAAGAAGATCTCAATTTAAAGTTCTTGAGAAGTTTGCCTTCTGAATGGAACACTTATGTTGTGGTTTGGAGGAACAAACCAGATCTTGACTCAATGAGCTTTGATGATCTCTACAACAATTTTAAGATTGTTGAACAAGAAGTCAAAAGAACTGTTACATCAAGCTCAAATTCAGGCTCTCAGAATATGGCCTTTGTTTCAACTCCTAGCAGTACCAATGAAGTTAATACTGCTAATGTTCAAGTTAGTACTGCTAGCACACCAGTTAGTACTGCTAGTACTCATGATAACACTGCTAACTTAAGTAATGCCACTGTCTATGCATTCTTGGCCAATCAACCAAACGGGTCTCATCTTGTACATGAAGACCTTGAACAAATCCATGAAGATGACCTTGAAGAAATGGATTTGAAGTGGCAGTTAGCATTACTAAGTATGAGAGCAAGAAAGTTTTACCAGAGAACTGGTAAGAAGATTACAATCAATGAAAGTGATACTGTTGGTTATGACAAGTCTAAGGTAGAATGTTTCAATTGTCATAAGATGGGACATTTTACAAGGGAATGCAGAGGTCCTAGGAACCAAGAAAGCAGGCCTAGGAATCAAGACAACTCAAAAAGAACTGTGAATGTAGAAGATACTTCTTCCAAAGCAATGGTGGCTATTAATGGAGCTGGTTTTGATTGGAGCTACATGGCAGATGAGGAAGTCCCTACCAACTTGACTCTTATGGCTTTCTCAGATTCAGAGGTACATAATAACAAAACTTGTTCTAACACTTGTCTTAAATCCTTTGAAACTCTTAAAACTCAGTATGATAATTTAAGAATAGAGTTTAATAAATCTGAGTTTGATCTAGCTACCTATAAAAGAGGTCTAGCTTCTGTAGAAGAACAACTTGTCTTCTACAAGAAGAATGAGGTTATGTTTTGTGACCAAATTGCTGTTTTAAAAAGATATGCCTCATTTAAAGACTCAAAAATCAATGCTCTTAATATACAGATAGAAAAACTTAAGAAAGAAAAAGAGAGCAATCAGATTAAAATTGACAATTTTGAAAATGCCTCTAAGAGCCTAGATAAATTGATAGGGAGTCAAATTTCTGATAACAGTAGAAAAGCTGTGGGGTTTGAAAGCTATAATGCTGTTGCACCTCCACCTACAGGCTTATTTGCACCCCCAACTATTGATTTGTCCAACTCTGGTCTTAAGGAGTTTCAACAGCCTGAATTTGAAGGCTATGGATTTAAGGCCAATAAGAGTGTCTGTGAAAATTCCTCAAATGAGATTAAGAAAACTACGGATGCCCCAATAATTGAAGATTGGGTTTCTGATTGTGATAAGGATGATTCTGAAGTAATGGTATTAAAATCTGATAATGTTCAACATAAACTTGAGCAAGCTAATCATCCTAAGAAAGTTAGTCAAAATCTTAGGAATAACAGAACAAAATGGAATGAAATAAAAACTCAGAAATTAGGAGTTAGGTTTCAAATTACAAAGAAAGCTTGTTTTGTGTGTGGGAGTTTTAACCATTTAATTAAAGACTATGATTTTCATGATAAAAAGATGGTACAAAAACCTGTGTTGAACAATGTGAAAAAGGGAACTGGTCAAAGGGAAGTTAGACTAGTTTGGAATAATACTATAAGAGTTAATCATTAAAATTTCTCTAATTCTAGAAGGAATTTTGTTTAAACAACAGTTTTAACTAAGTCTGGCATAGTACTAGTTAGTGCTGCCAGGCCTATTAATACTGCTGCACCTAAATCCTTTGTGAATGTTGCAAACACTAGACCAAATGCTTTTTAGAAGTCACATTTACTATCTAGGAGACCTTTTTACCAACAAACAACACTTAAAAATAGAAATTTGAATGACAAAGTTAATACTGCTAAGGTAAATTATGTTAATACTGCTAAGGGAAACAGAGTGACAAGTGCTGTTAGGGAACAGGAGATTATTGTTGTTAAGTCCTCAACATGCTGGGTTTGAAGACCTAATATTAAGGTACTAGATCATGTATCCAAAAATAGTGTATCATACATTGGTAAGCAATTTGACTATGTTGATCCAACAGGCAAACTCAAGTCAATAATGGCTTGGGTCCCCAAGAGAAACTAATTCTCTTATGAGCAATATGCAAGATGTTTTGGATTGTGTTTCTTTGTGTTTAACATTTTGCAGGTTTAGAGCTTAAAGGTTTTTTGATTAATAATGTATATGCTGATTTGGTGAAAATGCTGTATGGTTGGAGTTGAGGGGAGGATATTGATGATAGCATAAATGTCCTTTCAGTGTTGGTTGTACACCACACAACAAATGGTCATCAATTCACCATGTCTAATAGACAAGAAAGAATTGGTTATTCCAGGGCAAACGATAACTGGTAAAGAATAATTAAATCCGTTGATAGCTGATAGTTTACCAAAAACTATACTTTCAACTAAGATGGTGGGATGACTTGAGGTTAAATTTGGGAAGAAATGGGTCAAATGTAGTATTTTGGTTTGGTTAATAGTTTTTGACTTCTATTCATAGGTTATGCATAAATATGGACCCTCATGAATTCTCACATGTCTATCTAGTTGTTTCTAGTGTGTTTGTGATGAATAGAGGCATGTTGTTGCGTGATTATTGGAGAAAAAGTTAATACTACTAGGCAAATTCTTAATACTAATGGGTAAAAATATTAGTATTGCTAGACAAAAGTTAATACTGCTAGGCTAGTATTAGTACTGTTGGGTTACCGTTTACACTATTTGGTCAATAACAGATTTTCAACTCTTTAAATATTACCGTTGAGGTTTTTACGCAACTGACTGAGTATATAAGATTTGTAATTTTGATAATTGTAATCTTTACCTTATTTACACGATTTCTTTTAAAGCTAAAGATACAATTTATTTGCTTATCCGCTTTCAAAACCTTATATACTCTCTATAAAATGTCAATTGCTTTTACCAAACACTAATTCATTCTAAATCGATCTTAACCCATCACTCACATCAGTATTTTGTTCATAACTTATATACACATGGCTAATATGGACTTCTGCGACAAGCATAACATGGTGTCTTTTCTTCAAAAGCCAACTGGAAGTGAGGAATTCCATCAGATAGTAGACTTTCTTGCTGGTAGCTATATCAAGTATGCTTTAACTACGAATCCTACTATCTTTGTTTCTCTAATTAAATAGTTTTGGCAGACTGTTACTGTGGATACAGTCAATGATGGAGAACAACAACTATCTGTCACAGTTGATGGGCAAACAATTGCTATTACTGAAGCATCTGTTAGGAGACATCTCTAATTAGCAGATGCAGATGGTATTAGTTCTTTGCCTAATACTAAAATCTTTGATCAGCTCACTCTAATGGGGTATGTTTCAAATGATGACAAACTTACTTTTTAAAAAGGTAAATTTTCACCCCAATGGAGATTTTTTATCCATACCATATTACATTGTCTAAGTCCTAAGAAAACTTCATGGAACAATTTTCTAGTAATATTGCAACTGCAATCATTTGTTTAGCTACAACCAGGACTTTTAAGTTTTCAAAACTAATTTTTGATGGTATGGTGAAAAATGTGGATAGTAAAACTAAATTTTTAATGTATCCACGATTTATACAAATCATTTTGAATAAAAAGAAAAGGCTTCTTAATCAACATAACAGAACATATGTTGCTCCTTCTTTAACACAAAAACTTTTTAGCAACATGAAAAGAGGTTTTTCAGGGGTACACATACATCTATTTGATACTATGCTGATTCATGACCAACCTGGTCAGGGTGATGGACCAACACTCACTGTTGAGTCCCAACAAACACCTATTGCTTCTCCATCTACCTCACAACCCACAACATCTCAACCAATGTCATCACAAGAACAACCTTCTCAAGTACCTCTAACTGAACCTATCACTGATTCCTTCACCACATCACATCCAACTCAAACACCATCTCTCATGCCCTATAATTTACCTCTCTCAGGAGGTCACACACCTGGAAGTGATGAGGGCAGCAAGAAACTTAATGAATTGACAGAATTATGTACCAAATTATCTGACAAAGTCACCAGCTTAGAGGACGATCTCAAACAGACTAAGAAGCTTTATGGTAAGGCTCTTACAAAGTTGGTGAAGAAGGTCAAACAATTGGAAGCCAAGCTAAAATCTACCACAGAAAGGAGAAAGGCAAGGATGGTAATTTCTAATGATGAGGAGGATTTGGTTTCAGAGGATACTTCTAAACAGGGGAGGATGACAGAGATAGAATATGAAGAAGTTGAGATTGATTTGAATCAGATTGATGATGATCTTCAAAGGAGGAGTATAATTGAGGAAATTGACTTAGGTAAAGGATTCACATTGCAGCAGCTTACTCCTACAAAAGTTACACAAGGTGAAGAACAATGCCAAGAGAGTTCTGAAGCTCAATTAAGTGTTCTCAGTGCAGCTAAGATCCTTGCAGATGCATCCAGAGAAAGAGTAAAGACCTACACTAGAAGAAGAAGTACTGACAGTTCAAGAGATAGTACTGTTGGAGGTCTTTTTAGTACTGCCAAGGAAGTTCAAGGTAAAGAACAGATTAGTACTGATGAAAAGGTAGCTCAGAAGCTAAATGATGAAGAAATGGCAAGACCTGCAGCAAGAGAAGAACAGGAAAGGATTGATTCTGAAAAAGCCCTAGAGTTACAAAAACAGTTGGATGAAAGGGAAGAAACTAATAATATTGACTGGAATACTGTTGCTGAACAAGTTCAAGAAAGACTGTCAGATACTATAAAAAGATATCAAACTCTCAAGAAGAAACCAGTATCAGTAGCTCAAGCAAGGAAGAATATGATGATTTATTTGAAGAATATGGCTGGATACAAGATGGGTTACTTCAAAGGAATGAGCTCTGATGAGATCAGACCCATATTTGAAGAGGAGTATAATAAGATACAAACTTTGTTTAAGAAGGATACAAAAGTTGAAAAGATAAAGACAAAGAGAATTTCCGAAGAGACACTACTTCAAGAGAGTTTTAAAAAGTTAAGGACCGTTGAAGCTTTAAGGTCAGAACCTATTCAAGAACAACCAACTGAAGAACCAAAAGAATTATCTGAATAAGAACTTAAGAAGATGTTAGAGATAGTTCCAGTAGAAGAAATTAAGGCAAAAGCTTTATAAGTAAAATATCTTATGATAGACTGGGAAGTTCGTACTGAAGGATCAAGAAAATATTGGAAGATTATCAGGGTTAGAAACATCACAGAGGCATATCAAGTCTTTGAAGATATGCTCAAAGGATTTGATAGAGAAGACCTTGTTACATTATGGAGTTTAGTTAAAGAAAGATTTAGATCAGCAGAACCTACTGAAGATAAGGAAAGAGCTTTATGGGTTGAACTGAAGAGGTTGTTTGAACCATATAAAGATGATGTGCTATGGAAGCTACAAAGATATATGTATGATCCTTTGACATGGAGACTGTATGGTACATGTGGAGTACATCATGTATCTTCAACAAGAGGACATGACATCTATATGTTGATAGAAAAGGATTATCCATTGTCAACTGCAGTTATGAATTTCATGCTAAGTAGAAGGCTGCAAGTAGAAGAAGATAGTGAGATGGCGAGAGATCTAATTATGAAGATCTTCATAGAAGCCAACAAACCAAGAAGCTGAAGTGTTTGGAAGAATCCTCTTAGAGCCAAAAAGTTTTAATTCAAGAAACTTGATGATTTAGAGATAAATCACAAGTTTAGGGGAGGATTGTTGGGAATTAAGGGCTTCTACAAGTTTATACTATTGAAAGGACTTAGTACTGCTATTTGAAGATTTGTGCTGCTACTGAAGATTGAAGAAAATAAACTAAGTTATTAGTACCGCTAGTTGTAATAGTTAGTACTGTTAGTTATAGTTAGTACTGCCAGTACAAAATGTTAGTTTATTAGTACTGTTAGTATAAGAAGTTAGTACTGCTTATGTGATATGCATGAGATATATTAGGAATAGATATGCATGATCACTTAACGCATTTTGTAAGCCCATTAGGGTTTTCCATAGTGTAAAAAAGGAACCCTACGACATAATTAAAGATATCAAGAAAAGTCATAGCTATTAGGTAAAGCATATAGTTTTTTTGTGAATCATTTAATATATCATGAGTTAAGAGAAAGATCTTGTGTTACTGTTACATTGCTTTATTGTTCTTTTGGTGTATAAAGATTAGATTCCGCATAATCTTTATATATTACTCAAGGTTTCTATCATAATTGTTTTAGATCTATCTAAGACAACTAAAGATTTAACAAGCTAATCGATCTGTTCAAAAGGGATCAACACTCATCATGGCATCGACCTTTGGCTCTAAGTCTAAATTTTTATGACCATGTCAATCCTGTCACAAGACGAACCATTGACCAATCTGCCGGTGGTAAGCTTCGTGACCTAAACACCGAAGAATCCTGTGCATTATTAGAAGACCTCGCCCTCTATGACAACGAAAGTTGGAACAACCCAAGGGATTTTGCTAAGCCGGCCAAGGTAATCGCTTTGCCTCAAGATGTCCCGAGTACATTCGACCGCCGCCTCATCGAGCTCAAAAATCAAGTCCAACACTTGATGGAAGCTTATCTTACTTTGACGCAACCTACTCAAGTGAACAAAGTCACCACCTCATGTGAAATCTGCAGTGGTCCTCATGACACTCAGTATTGCATGGAAGATCCTGAATAAGCCTTTGTTGAATATGCATCCTCGCGTACCAATGAAGCGGGAGGTAAGTGGTATACTTTTAAGCCTAGGCAAAACAATATTGGTGACACCTATAATCCCTCATGGAGAAGTCACCCGGACCTTAGGTGGAGACAACCCCAAAATTCTCAAAATATTTTTTCAAACCCATCTAACCGGTTCCAACCCAACGATTTAATCCCAAACTGTTCCTTCAACAACCGTCCTCAAAGCTTTAACAATCAATCAAATCTTGAAGGATTGGTATCTGTAGGATATTGGAAATCATAACATAATGAAAGATAGATGGATTAGCCAAATCTAGAGAGAGAAAGTGAGAGAGAAAAGCTTTCTAGTGAGAGAAAGTAAACTTGTATAATAAAATGACTAACCACCTCTTCCATGGCATAGAAGAGGCTTATATAGTTTCTTACACACTGGCCTAAGGCCTTGGCATGGGCTTACATGTTGGATTTAATTACCTGGCCTATTACCGAATGTTATACATTAAACGATTAACTACGAGCTACAACAAACGGTAAAATACACGGGGTGACCGAGTCTTTTTCTAATATCTAACAATATCCCCCTAAGGGAGGTCACCCCAGAAAATACTAACTTAAGCTCAGCAATCTTGATCTTGTGTTCAGCTCATAGTTTTTTGATTCTTCATGTGATATCTTGTACTTTGAAGTAGTGATCTTTGTCTAGTTGCTTGTGATTGTACTTGATATGTGAACTTGAGCTTATTTGAGACCATCAGCAAAATCTAATCTTTGATCATCAACTTGTGGACTTTTGCCGTCTTGTGATCTTGTGTCTTGTGGACCGACATACTCATACCTTTCTTGATCTTGAAAACTTGAATAAGTTGTTCTTGAAGTTCTTTAACTTTAATACTTGGCCACTTCTAAAGGTACGTATAATATCATAGTTACGGAAGCTTTGGAACATATGCTTGAGCTTTCATGATTTCTTTGAATGTGTTGGTGAAGTATGAGCATGCAGTAATGAACTTGTCTTTGCCGAAACAGGATGTCACTATCTCCATCTTTATATGAACATGTAATAAAACAGTTAACAATAAAGAAAAAAGTTGGTTTGAAAATCAATTGACGTGTTACTTAGAAAAAGTGTTTTTGTAACACATCAAGAGTTTTAAGCTTTAATCAAAGTTCATTAACCGTCAATTCATATACTGGAACAAGTTTGATTCTTGTAGAATTGCACCATCGTTTCTTTCCAGTTGACACAAGTTTGATCCATTAAGGATCTCACAAGTCACCTACCATGAGCTTGTTTGATGTTGGCTCAAGCAGGATTTCCATCTTCACTGTGATACGTAGGTATCACTCGGATGTTCTAGAAATACCACAAGGATAATGCGCAGGACTCTTATGATAAACCTTGTTTTCACATTGTGTGAAGAATAAGCAATATGGAATAGTGTCCTAATGAGATTAATTGATGATCTCTTGGCTCTAGACTTAATTGTGCATTTTGTTTTTAGTGATCGGAGGCTGGAGCAGACTGCCACCTTTTCAATATCTACTAACTCGGAGTGAGAAAGTCAGTAGATAACGTGTTTAGTCTTTGTGAGAAATGAAACATAAATCTTTTAAGAGATTTTGAGTGGCTAGGGAGGGTTATGCATTGCATTACTGGGTCCATGATGGCTTTCTTTAATGTCAGCAATCAACTTTGTGATTCTAACATCAGATGTATTGACCCGGTTTCTGCCTAAGTGTATGGAGAGCTTCTTTCTTTACACCCTTTATCCTTACATTTCTTTTTCATTCTTCAACCCCTTCAGTGCTTACCGAGACTTCATGACTAGAACCTTGTTGGGTTTGTTCCAGTTCTAGCTCCATCTCAGTCGGCACTATTCCCTTATTCTTACATTTACTCCTTTTTTATTTCATACCTAAGGACTTCTACACTAACTAGTGGATTGTCCCTGGGTAGATCCCTCTGGTTCTGGCTGGATCATGGGAACTAATACCTAAACTTACCATCCTTATAACTCCGATAAAATTAAATACATGGTCGGTCTTTTTGGTATAGTTCACCTTGCCATAAAACCAATTGAAAAACTCAATCAGATACTTGTGATATAAATGTCAAAGCCTTTAGTACCTCGATTGTTTTTGAATTTTCAGAAACGCTCCCCCTCAACATGTGCATCGATTAAATGAAAGTGGGTAGCACAAGGAGGATGGAGTATATATGAGTCCACAAAGTCACATTTTTTTATCAGTTTTCATATTTAAATCACATTTTCTCCCCTTATCAAAAATTTCAAACCCTTTGATATTTTAGATATCAATTGATTCGAATATGTTAGAAAACTGGGAGAAAAATGTGCTGATTAGTCACAAGCCGAGTGGGGAACAACGTAGTGCTCCCCCTGAATCTATGAGGGTACGTATGAGTGACAAGTATAAAAAATTTGAAAGATTTTAAGTTTATTGAGAAAACTCTTGAAAAACTTTATACTTATCACTAAACACTTAACTATACACTACATACTTATAATAATGTACAAGATATTTTATACAAAAATAAGATGATATTGACCTGAGTATCAGAATGATGAAATCGTTTAGTTCTCTGAATAAGTCTGTAGTCAACATCTCTTAGTCTTCCACCAACAAAGCTTTTGAGACTCCTGAATATTCTTTGAATCTTGAGTCTTCTCTCGATCACTTCTATAAAATCCTTACTCCTCCTTCGATCGTCCTCAGACCAAATTCGTGTTGCCATGCCTGAATTGTACTCGTACAGCTTGAAGTCTTTAAACATGTGATCCAGCTTGTCCAGAATCCTATTTAATGTGCCATCACTGAACTTGTGCACCTCAGTCTCTCGCATCATCTTCTTCTGATCATTCCTGTCTTTGTAGATTACTGCCCTTGGCTTGCTGACTATGGTGTAGTCTTCTTTGAACAGAAAGTCAGAAGTATCCTAATCTGGTTGAGTGAGATTGAGTTTCATCTGATAACTTTCAATCCCTAGCTGCAGATCTTCTACACATTTTCTGATGACGATGTTCCTTATCCACAGGTTAACTGTGTTGAAGAGATGAACTTTGTCGTCCCTAGATAAATGATTGAGTTGACCTTGAAGATGAAGCAGGTATAAGTCTTCAAAATCATTCGGATGCAGATTTTTAAAGTCAGCTTCCGAGATCTTATATTCTTTGTAATCAGCTCTGCGAAGAACAATCTCTTTTAAGTAGGCATACCCATATCTTTCAAGAGTCTTGAGACTGACTACACTGAGAATCCGCATGTGGGATCTGACTTTAATGCGATCAGAGGGGGCACTGTGGCTTGTGATGTAGAATTCTTTGCGCTTAAACCACCAGTGAGAGATACCATACACATCACTGATGTCATACTCACGTTCACTCTCAATCCAGAGGGACATAACTAGTTCCTCAAGTCCAAAGTCTAGATATTGAGCCGATTTTAGCTTGGATATGGATAATGTCAACTTTCTGCCTTTGTCGCCTGACACCAGATACTCTAGATCATTATTAAAGAAGAATTGTAGCTGAATAGTTACCTGACCTGGTGGTCCTACCAGGGGTAACGATTTGCTTATATCATGTACCAACCGATGGCCTTCAAGATTAACCAAATCAACTTGATCCGTAAGCATTCGATGACATTCTTCCATCTGGAATTGCAAGGAAATGTTGTTCTCGTGAAATGCTTTGGCTACCTTAAATGCTGGGCCTTCTAAATCAGACTTGCTAAGTTTCTTCTTCCTAATTCTTTCGCAAAACCAAGTGATGAATGATCCCATATCACTAGTCTTCCGAAGTAACTTGTTTTCCTCAGGATCTTTATAGGATTTGGCGAGTGCATTTGCCCAGTTGTTCTCTAGTTAAGGCAGATTATTCATAGGAATGGACCAGTCTGGTTCTGGAGTTGTTGGTCTGTCTTCCTCTGGAATAGGCTTCAACTATTCTGGCCTCTGATTGATCTTTGGAAGATAGGTAGAATCAGTGTCCTCTAAATCAGATATGTTTGTAGTATTTGGCATTGGTATGTCTTTGACTGGTTGCTCAGAATGATGACCATATTGTTGCTTAGAGGAGCTTGAAAGAGTATCTCTAATGTCAGACTTCTTCCAGACAGATGACTGTGGAGCTGGGGCTGTGAGGAGCCAGAAGCGCCAGAGTCATATCATTTCTTTTTGCTAAGATCTGAATCTGGTGGAAGATCGTTACTACGTCACTTAAGTGACTTGTCCTTTTCAGCTAGGAATTCGTCCCTCTGTGTTCGTTCCATAGATGCAGAGCTTCATAGAGAGCGACATGTTCCGAAAGTGATTTGTATGTACCACTCTCAAACATTCATTAGTGAAGCATTTCTTTCATATCTTCTTCGGACAAGTCCCTAAAGTGATCTCTAAGGGGAGCTTGTAGAGCTACTTGTACAACCTCTTTGACAGTTTCATGGACAGTTTCATCAATCTTATAAGGCAGATCCCTAAGCTCCAAAGTGAAAACCCTGGATCCAAGATTCCGAGTTGTGTTATTGAGATTCTTGTTTTTCTACTCTAAATCAGAGAATTTCTTTTCAAGAGCTGTGACATGTTCAGCTAACTCTGATTCAGTTGTGCTTTGTTGTTGTGGAGGAGGTGGAAGGGTTGTTGTTGTAGTCGTTGTTGTTGCTGTAAAGATTGGTGCTTAAGTGGTAGATGATGCAGGTTTAGGAGGTGAAAGATCAATAACTGGTGTGGACAGTGGAGAAACTGAGGAAGACGCTTGATAAATTGGAACAGTGACCATGGAGACCACTTCTGCTTCCACATTAAGTTTTCCCGGTTCATCTTTAGTGGATTTTTCATTTATGAACTGATCCCCAATAGTATATGCATCCTCCAGATTCTTCATTGAAGAGAGAGTCCCGGTTGAACTTAGTGGATCCTCTAGGATGGCATGTTCATCAGCCAAAAACTTCAAACTTTCTTGAACCTTAGGGTACAAATTAGCCATAAATTCATCGTGCGTGGGCTCAGGGTCTGGTCTAGCAAGAGCCACACCGCATTCTCCAAGGTCTGGTCCAGCCTAGTCTTTATCCATAAATACCTGCTCTGGTGGAGGTTGAGACTCGTAAGTTTTACCAGGGTCTGATCCAGCCTGGTCTTGATCAAGTTCAGCAGTCTTTTCCTCTAGATTCACCTGTTTATCCACATCTTCTCTTAGTTCTTCAGTAATCTGCAATATCTCAGTATCACCTCCACTATTTGTCTTATCTAATTCAGCACCTGTTTCAGCATCTGTAGGAGACGGTGAGTCACGGACAACATTGGTGGATGTGTCATCCTGTAGTTGTGCAGAGGGTCTAGTTGATGCCTCTTTAGTAGCTGGAGTATGCCTTTGGAATATAAATTGGTCCGTGGTGCTTCTCCTCTTTGGCGTGTGCAGGGCTAACAGTGATTGGGCAGCTTGTTCTTCAGTAACAATAGCTTTACCCTTGCCTTCTACTATAAGGAGTGGTCGGGTGGCCTCTGCAACAGGTTCTCGAATCACCACACCTCTAACATGTGCATGACCCACTGCATGAAATGATTCTAGACTCATCTGAATGGCTTGTTTGACATCATATTCTTCACCTTCACCTTGATGTTCGGGTTTAGGTTCAGGTTCAGGTTGAACTGGTTCTTCATCAGGTTCATCAACCAGCTAGAAAGAGCTCTTCATGTTACAAACATTTGCAACTTTACCCTTGCCAACCTTTTGTAGGGGTGTAGCTTTGGTTGACTTCTTTTTAGCATGATTTGGCTTGGGTGGCTTAGCAGTAGAGGGCTTAGATGATTTTTACTTGGCAGGCTTAGGTTTTGATGTAGGTGCTGGTTTGCTTGAATTCTCTGTAGCAGACTTTGACTTGGGTTGCTTGGCACTTGCAGTCTTCTTCTTTCCTTCCTTTTCGGCTGCAACTTTCTGATCATGCTTTGCGACCATTTCCAAATAAGCATTGTAGTATGGTGCATTCCTGATATTGTTTGAGATTAGCTCGTTGGGAATTGGCATTCCAAAGACTTTATCTTCTTCGCCTTTGGGAACAAATTTGAGATTACCAAGTCTGAGATCTTCTTCAGCAAGATGAAACGGAGATGCTTATCTTTGGTGAATATTATTAGTTCTTCCCAAATAACAGATAATGAGTTTTATGAACCGACAATAAGGAATAACGTGAGCCTTATCTTTCCTGCCCTTCTTAGTGGGACTGCCCAGATTGGCCTTATTAGTAAGAAAAGTCTGGATAGCTTGTATAAACTCTTCCCACATAAGTTCAGTATAGTCAACATTTATACTTGTGATTATGCCCCAAAGCATCTGAAGAACTGGGTATCTGGGCCTATCATGTCCAGAAGTCTTGCCTATGAGACATCGGTTGATCATAGACAATATAGCTCTCTAAGGCTGATATAGGTTATTCACCGCCATTCTTGACACAAAGTGAATTCCCTCTGTGTACCTAGCTCATTCACAAAGTCCATAATTGCATCACCCGATATAGGAGACACAAACTGGTAAGCTTGATCAATGGGTGTTATCTCTAAAGCTTCCCTCAAAAGATTAGCATCTAATACGAATTGGGTTTCATCCAGCTCAAAACTATAAGCTTCAGTCTTTGCCTTATATGTAAGCTTGTTCCAGAATTGTTGAATGTAGATAGTTGAAACCGAGACGGAGACCGTGAATGCCATAAAGAGGTTTGTGTTCTGTAGAATATCCACAAAGATCTAAAAGGTTGGATTCTTTTGCTTCTTTTAATGATCCAAAACATAGTTTCTCTTTTAAATGGGCACCCATGCAGCAAATGGAAGTATCTAATCATCAGATTTTGTGGGAGCAGGAGCGAGAACATTCTTATCAGCCATTTTGTTTGCACAAGAATATCAACAAGGACAGGCATACATGACATATATTTTGATGTTAGATGAGAACATTGACATGCTTCAATTGATTATGGTGAGATTAAGTCGATGTTGGTCAAGGATATCCGATGGACACATACAAGTTAACAAGACCCGGATAGGTGTTAACGAGGTAATTGTGCCTTTGGATTGGGCCTTGAGAGGGTATTGGGACTAATGGGCCAAAACTTTAAGATTCTGGCCTAAACCGCTACCCACTAGACACCAAACCGCTGTGAGAAGAGTCAATCAAACCGCCGTGAAGGGAAATAATCAAACCGCTATGTAGCGGAATGATCAAACTGTCATGACAAAACTGCCATGGATACTAATATTCATTTTAATCAAACCGCAATGAGCAAACAGCTACGAATATTATATTCATTTTAATCAAACCGCTACTAGTTAAGAAAAATTTGAAATAGAGGTTTGGATTATTTTAATAATAAAATTAATCTTCATCAAACCGCTACCTCGTAGCGGTTTGCCTGTTCATAGTAAAATATTCATTTATCATCAAACTGCTATCAGGCATATCTAAGCAAACCGCTATCAGGCATAATTAAGCAAACCGCTATCAAGCAACTTAAAGCAAACCGCTATCAGGCATAATTAAGCAAACTGCTATCAAGCATTTCAAAACAAACCGCTATCAAGAATGAGTGGCAAACTCCTATCAAGCAAAACATATCAAACCGCTAGCAAGAATAGAGTACCAACAGACAAACATCTACATATTAAACCACTATCAAGAACTAGCAAAACAAGCACATTCGAATACCATTTTGAACACTACGAGACATGTATATATGGGTTCCAATACATTCCTAATTGATTACATGAACACATACGCACTTAACATCAACAAACAACAACAGTTGACTATTAAAAGTTAACATACACTTGAAAATCATCATATTGGACCATCAAGAGATTTGAGATCAAAATTGGACATCAAACTAACATAATCTAATCCTAAACAACATATCCCAGCACTAAAAACACAACTCCAAAATGTGATAGATTTATCCTAATTTAGTAATGATCGAGCGTTCTCTACACCTATGCGCACCCATCCCAATCACCAATTAACACATATCCATAACATTTAAAAATTCGATTATATACTAGGTTGGATCTAGATAATGAAACATTTTAAATGCTTTTTGGATCGTTTAATTTCACCTAAGGCATCATCTAACAGTAATGAACGAAGTTTTCGAGTTACCTTAGCAAGAAATCCAACGGAAATTATGAATCATGGATGGCGACTAGCTGGCAGTTTGCGTGTGGGTATGTGTGTGGTTTATGTTTGACCGAAGATGTGTGGGTTTGACAAATTAACCAAATCGCCACCTACTTAAACTAAAGGTTTGGAAATTGGCAGTTTTAGTCCCCTAGGATTCTACCACATTTAACTTTCGTTTTAAAGGTTTTCTAAAGCTAAGTAAGTTTGAAGGATGGCATATTTAGTCCTTATAGTTTAAAAGAGCTAGGATACAATTATTATATTGCACATAAGTCCCTAATTTTTTTACTAATGACAATTTTGGCCCTTTGAGTTAAAAATTAATTAACTCCCCCTCAAATTATATAACACCCCCATTTTAACAAATATAGCAGCGGAAGCTAATCTGGGGTATTATTTCATAGTACAACAGTCATAATCATAGAAAGTGACTCATAAAGAGACGTTTTTGGAAAATTTAGTTATCATTCATTTATTCATCAGAGTTTTACAAAAAGAGAGATCCCAAAATCTAGAAAAATAAAGTTTGATTGATAACAGTTTAGCCATCTTCAAGTCCGTGCTACTTCGTTCCATAAGATGATTAGTTACCTGAGATAAACATGCTAAAAAGTCAAGACAAAGGTTGAGTGAAATTCATAGGTTTATGTTAAACAGTTTGAATACAAGTTAAATAGTGGGTTACGTTGTTATACACCCATAAGTGTAATAATCGCAATGAGTACAATTATTATAGAAAATAGTATTATTTCCCTTAGCTCATGACACCGAAGCATTGAGATAATCAATAATCACAAGTAATTGCCCCAACGGGTGCCTTTGCCAAACACCTGCATAGTTTATTCAAATGAAGTGCGTTTGATTACCAAATGTACAGGTATACCAACGGGGGAGTTCAGTCCCAAATAGATCTATTCACAACATTCGTGCTTACTCCGAAGAGTAATTAACGGTTCATGATAGTGGGGTCTTAATGGCAAAAGTAGGGACTTAGGCAATAATGCATCAGAATAGCATACAGTTGGAAAAATACTTGTATTCATGATTTATAGTATGTATCCCCCTCGCGGGGTTTTGAAACATTTCAAAGATTTAAAATGGCGCTGAGGATATGAACTCTTAACAGGGGAGGAAATGGAAATCTGCCTTGATGGCAAAGGATATCAAGTGAACAATAAATTTTAAGGCCGCCTCGTCACGCAACTGGGGTTGGTAATATGTCAGTATTGTTTTTTGGTTTCAAAATTTACAGAGTTTAACTACATTATTTTATTTATTAAATTTATGGAATTATTATCATGTTCGGGAATCTAATCAGAGGCATGTAGTATCGTTGAGGAGCCAATGCACTTTAAATCGTAAACCCAACAAACTCGTCAAAACAAATACCCAAATGGAACCCCTCACACGAAATTCCCTAGTAACGTAATAGGATAAGATTTTAAGTTTCTTCAAAAGCTAGTCGATGATAAATTACGTGAGATATATAACGTAATTGATTTATAATGCGTCTATCGATGATTAATAGCAATAAATGTATCTGGTTTTAATAAAATCAAGTCTTATAATATTAATTTATATTTTTATAATTTATATATAAATATTATATTTTTTATTTTTAAGTTTGCAAAAATGGCAATAAATACCCTTGATTTATAAACTTTTACAAATTTAGTCCTTTATATATAAAGTATATGTAATTTAAACCTTTAACTTTAGAACTTGGCAAAACAACCCCTTGTAGTTATAGCTTTAGGAAAATGAAAATTTTTCAATCCCTCTAGTTATAAATTTCAAAAAGTTACGATATATACCCCTATGCATGAAAACATTTGCAAATCAAGTCCAAACTTCATAATTTTGATATTTTTGAAATCCAAAAGAGTTTTGCAGGTCATGGCTTATTAGAATAAGCTAAAATAGGATGTTCTAACGTAAAAAAAGTTTAGAAAAAGGATTCGTTAGCTAGAAAATCAAAACGGGTCATTTTTAGGGTTTTAAGCAAAAATGCATGGGTTTGAGGATTCAAGGCTTAAACAAGAGTTCATATATGATCTTAGGAGTCTTATGAATATTATAAAATAGATTATGAGCTTATTAAACAAGATTTAGGCTTACTTGAGCTAGAAAGGGGTCGAAATGGTGTTTTTGGGTTCGTACGCCTAGAAATGACTTCAATTGCTTCTTCCTTCTTTCTTCTTGGCTTCAAACTGATATTGGGGCTTCTCTTGATCCTCCTTGGTCTGGTTTAGAACTCCATTTAAGGTGTGTTTGAAAGAGTGTGTATGTTTCGGCTTATATAGGGTTTAAATGGGCTTGGTGCCTAAGTTTAGGGTTTTGATTTGTGTCAAGGCTACCTTAGGTGATTCATGGAAGCTATAGTGATGAGTATTACAAGCTAGGAGAGTAGGATTGAATGGTGGAAAGCCATGGAGGGAGATAGAGGGGTGATGAGTTGTGGCTATAACTTAGAGGCCAAGTTGGTGATGCAAGGGTAATGGTGGTGTGAGGAAAGTGGTTTCTAGGCTGCTTGGGGTGGTAGTAGGTTAGTCATAGAGGTGTTTGAGGTGTTAGGTTACTAGCTTAGGTGTAAATGAGTTAAAAATGAAAGAAAAAAGGGTGCCGGGTTGGTTTTGGTCTTGGGTTAGGGTTAAGGTTAGGATAGATTAGGGTTTAGGATTAAGGTTTAATGTTAG
Source organism: Tanacetum coccineum (assembly GCA_026074375.1). Classification (NCBI taxonomy): domain Eukaryota; kingdom Viridiplantae; phylum Streptophyta; class Magnoliopsida; order Asterales; family Asteraceae; genus Tanacetum; species Tanacetum coccineum. The sequence goes on from BQNB010005940.1 coordinate 41,315, forward strand.
GATTAGGGTTTAGGATTAAGGTTTAGGGTTTAGGATTATGGTTTAGAATCAAGGTTTAGGTTTAAAAATGAAATTAGGGTTTTAGGGTTTTAGATTAGGGTTTAGGGTTTTAGATTAGGGTTTTAGGATGACTTAGGGTTTAGGTTTAGGGTTTAGGAGTCATGCATTAAGTGTTTGTACCTTGTGTTAAAGTGGTGGTAAGATTGGCAATAGGTAGGTATTGTTGAGCTCTTTACTTTCTAAGAATGCAAGTTACTGCTGAATAAAGATAAAGCAAAAATTTCCCTGTAAAAAGTGGTATATCAAATAGAGGGATATTACATTGCAATCTAATAAATAGATTGGAAAAATTCCTTTGAAAATTACGGGTTGTTATATACGAAGATATTTGTATTTTGGGAATGTATATCATTTTGATTATAAACTTTACGCGCATTCCAAGGGATACACCCCAATATGCCGTATTGGCCCAACCTAATACGGTGTATCCATCATTTTTTAGAGGTTATAAATAGAAGACTCAAAAACAAGTTTTTAGTGTGCAATATCATATTCTTAATACTTTACTCATAGAAGATGATTTTTTGAAGATAAGAAGAGCAACAAAGGTCAAGCATCGATCACGATTTCATAGAAGACACCGTATAATTTCCTTACTCTTGTAATCATTTAATTTTTGGTATCGTTCGGAAAAACGTTAGTTACTTGGTTATATTAATAACAACTTGTATAATTACAATGTTATGGGCTTAATACCCTCGTTATTAGCCATCTTAATGGAAGTTAAATGTTTGGTTTGTTTTAAAAATCGATTTCTTAATTAATTGTTGACTGTTTATTTATGTTTATCACCTAATACTTGTCTATGTGCTTGAATATGCGACCTATCATTCAACTAGGTCTAGTGATACCTGAAAAGTAATCTAGATACTAGGATAGCTCTCCATATCGTGTCTTATATTACTGGACCAATAAGATCACACATACTGATTTCTATCTTACCTTTAATTATTGAGCATAGTTTTCGTAGGTACCTTAATGTTTCAGCAATCATTTCTTGATTAATTGTAAAGACACAATAGTAGACTAGCCAGCATATAAAACACCGTGCAAGACAATAATGTAGTGAAAGTCCTTAATGGGCTAGGGTTTTAACAGGATCACCACTACTTTGATTCCCTAAGATAGATTACAATTAAACTAAAGGATGCTTTATGCGGATGCGTTAATTGTGACAAGATTAATCGTGTCTAAGTCTTAGATGATTCCCGCCAGGGCTTAAGAAATGATATGCCGCTTCGAGATAATTAAATATTTCACTAAAACCATACAACCAACAAGCGAACTGAGTTATAATATGCTAAATGACATTCTTATCATTTGGCTGTAACCATGTTTTCTGATTTCTTCTTTTGCATTATTTGTGTGTTGAATTGAATATTTGATGCCACTAAACCGTGCCAGTCACTCAGGCTTAAGACCTCCCCCATAGCTAGTTAGAAGCAATATAGCATAGGTTTAACAAGTAAATAAAAATAACTTAACTAGAGTAATTAAAATACTAATAGATTAATAGGTTAATGACCTCACTCTTAGTGTTCGACACCCTACTTACCACGAAACTCCACCCGATCAGGTACACTGCCCGTTAAAGTGTTGTTTTAGGATAAGTCGGCTAGATATAAATGTAAAACTTGGTAATTGATAAATTGATCCTACACGACGGCACATCATTTATCTTGGTCAAAGTTAAGTAAAGTTGACCAAGGTTTGCCTAATGTTAGGAAAATAGAATAGGATTAGCAATAAGTATAAATACCCATCTAGGATGGGTATTTACACAAGTCTTTACATTTGTAACTTCACTTCTCCCTTCCATTTATATTCTCCCTTTTAATGAAAACTTTGAAAATGATAAAAAAAATCTCTCTAGCTCCTCTCCTCTAATTCTATAACTTTGGTATGAAGTATAGTGCAAACATGACAAATAACAAGTGGTATCTATCACCAAGAGAGATCTAGTGTGTGTTTCGTGGATCAAATCCAACTTAACCGTATCAATTTTCAATCAAGAAGCTTTTGTAACAAAGAGTTTTGAAGGTTTCGTATACGTTAATTGTTTGATTTATGATTTGATGAGTTTTTGATCTTAAAACGCTAAAATATAACTTTTGTAATCATCAAAATTGTAGGTTTAATATCTAGTGTATGAAAATACTTGTTTAGATTTGATTTTGATTAAAAAATATGGATTTGATAGCTTTTGTAAGTCAAGAAATAGGTTTCGGTAACTGTTTTTAGGCGGGAAATAGCTTTCATATTTCAGTTTTGAGCTTTCGTATCATAGTTGAGCTTTCGGTAACTGCCATACGTAAGTGTTTCTTAGCTTTCGTAAACTAGTCTAGCTTTGTAAAACTGTTAATAGCTTTCGTAACATAGAACTTTGTTAATTTGAAAAGATAACATTGATATTATCACTCTAAACTGCTTAAAAATCAAATTGAAAGGTGTCTTATTAGTTTCCTAGCTAAGAATTTATGAAAGTAGGAGGTTTCTTGAAATTTACAAAAGTAAGGGAAAATTAATTATACGGAAAGTTGTTTCATATATTGGAGCTTTTGGTAACTGTGTGGTTTCATAGACTGTGGAGCTTTCATATATATGTGGTTTTGTAACTGGAGGTTTCGTATCAAGAGATTGGTTTTGGTTTCGTACATCAAGCTTTTGTAACACAGGTTTCATATGAGAGGTTTCGTAACACAGTGTCATAACTAAAGTTTTCATTACTGAAGGTTTCGTATTTCAGAGGTTTCGTATTTCTAAGGTTTCGTAGCAGAGGTTTTTTATTACAGTTTGAAACAGTTTCATACCATTGAGGTTTCGTAAGTCTTAGTTTCGAAAACATAGGTTTCGTAACACAGCTTTCCTAATTGAAAGTTTTGTAATTCGGTTTTTCATAATGGAAGGTTTCATATCTCAATGTAAGAGGTTTTGTAACACATATTTTGGGTTTCGTAACATTGATTCAGAGGTTTCATAACACAGAGTTGGGTTTCGTAATACTGTTCAAGAGGTTTCGTAACACAGCCATTGGGTTTCGTAACACTGTTTCATAGGTTTTGTATCTCATACTTTGGGTTTCATAACACAGTTTAAGAGGTTTCGTATCTTCTAATTTTCAAAAATTAAGCTTTCGTATAAAAGCTTCTTGTTACTTAGACTTTCATAACAAATCAAGGTTTAGTTTCTTCAAAGTTACATCATTTAAAAGGGTTGTAATACAAAACAAAGTTGTAATTACTCGTTGATTTCATGATTACAAGACTTTATCTCAACAACAACAAACTCTAGCTGACTCAGGGAGCTAATGAAAGACCTCCAATGCTTCAGAAAGGGAATTATATTCCATGGGAGAGTAGGTTCAGAAAGTTTCTAGAAAATAAGCTCGAAGAAGGGGAGCGGAGTATGGTATCAATAAAATTGACTTATGAAGACTAAGAGTCCTGTTTTTTTTCCAGCTATACTACGTAGCAGATAATTGAACCACTATCCAAAATGACTGAGATAAACAAGAAACAATATATTGCTGATGTGAGAGTCATGAATTATCTTCTTCAAGCAATACCTAATGATATCCATAATTCAGTGGATGCATGTAATAATGCTAAGGAGATGTGGGAACGAATTTAAAGGTTGATGTATGGTTCTGATGTTACTAATCACATAAGACACTCACGACTCATGGATGCGTTTGACAAGTTTGCAGCAAAGGAAGGAGAATCGCTAGAATCTGTGTATGAAATATTGACAACGCTTGTCAATATTATGGATCGTAATAATATTCTTCCTATTCCAATGTCAATCAACACCAAGTTTCTTGATTGCTTACAACCTGAGTGGAGCAAATATGTTACCATGGTTCGTCACAACCAAATTGTTGGGATTTAAAGTCATCTTAATGCTGATATTTACTGCTGCTCAAGATTAAGTTAGTACTTCTAGTACAAGGTTAGTACTACTAATGAATATTAAGACTTCTCAGAGTTAAGACTGCTGGAAGTTAAGACTGCTATTGAAGAAGTTAATGCTGTTAGTTGAAGTTACACTACATACTGGCTCAGGAATTTAAAGGAAAAATTTCAAAACTAGTTACTACTACTTAGTAAAGTTATAGCTAGCTAGATAAAGTTACTACGCTGAACTACTGCTAAAAGATAAAAGACAGAAGAAAGGATAAAAGATGTTTTGAAGAACAAGATTACTTACGAGATAAGTATTAGTTTATTTGTAAAATAGATCATAGAAATATTCTAAGTCATTAGGAATTATTGTATTGCCATTAGGACTCTGTTTGTATAAAATGATTGTCCAGGGCTTTGAGTGTAGAACAGTCAGTTATATACATTGTCATCTAGAATTCATACTCAATTTTTGTAACCCTAAAATTAATAACCCCCTTATTTAACTAATTAGAGTTATTTCGTATTAATAATATAGAAACCTTTTTGTTAAACTGTGTGTTCAATATAACTACTATCCTAGTTGCATATTCTTCTTATGGGAACAAAGATTAGATTCCCATAATCTTTTGATAAATTTTACAAAGTTTCTTCGTAACCATATTTTAGTAGGATTTATCTTACATAACTAAACCTTACACGAGCTAAGGAATTCAAGGATCGATTTAAGTAGGATCAACAAGTGTATCAAAGCTTTTGAGAAGCTTTGAAAAAAACACTGCTTTTTTTACACACAATATCTTTTTTACAACGAGATGGATCAAGATCACACATATGGTGGCTAGCATCAAAAGTGCCTATGCTCATACCATGTGATATGACTTTGGAGGATAGGATGGAACCAGTACATCCAGATGATTGATTTTTATTCTCTATGGAATCATAAGAAATGTAATGCACCTCTAATAACAAAAGTTATTAAAGGTGTTGAGACTACAATTGCTCCTACAACTGCTGAAGAAAAGGTACAAAGGATGTTAGAGTTGAAGGCAAGAAGCACTTTATTGATGGGCATCCTGTAAAACCCAGTATCTAAAGTCACTACTTATTCTGAATTTATAACTATTCTCTAAATCTTAAATAATTCATTTTATTATTTCAGTCGGTTTTTATTAAAATCGTCATTTAAATTCTTTCGCGAATTTTATATTTTATTTTTAATTGTTTCCGATCGAGAAATCAACGAACTCCGTATTTTTAATTGTGAAAATTATTAAATTTTAATTTAATATATTTTTCATTTATTTATTATATCAATATATTTTATTCGTGTCGGGCCAAACCGAATTTAAAATTTTATGTTTTTATAAAAATTAGTGAGTCGAGTTAAATTTTTAGAATCGAGATTTAAATAATGTAGCGTTTAACAAAAATTAGGCCGGAGCCCTCTATCTTTTTTCCCCTCTTGTTTTCGGCAACAATAAGCCCAAACAATACACCCATATTTTTTTATGTTCAAGCGCCCACATTATATATTTTTATAACTTCCTTCATCTTTTTAATAAAATCCAGCCCCAATACCATTTAGTTATAAAATCCAACCCTACTCTTTTTTTTAGCCGAACAAACAACGACCAACACTCATATTTATTAATTTGATTTCTCCCAGTTTCTCTTCTCTTCTTCTATTCAAGCAAGAGCTCTACAAAACCACCAAATTCATCCTCAATTCTCCACCAAAACTACTCAATCGTATACCAAATTACTCTTAAAAATACCCTTAATGTTTCCCCTCAAAAAAATTAAACTGCATATAAGTTTTTATAAATCCTAAAACTATTTTCTTAATTTGTGATTTTGGATTTAATGAATCAAATGTTTAGAATTATAGCAAAGGTTGATCAAAAGTTTGTTTACAAGAATTGTTGAACAAAAATTGATTTTTCTAATGTTTTGATTTCCTAGTTAATGCATGTTCTTGATCCTTGATTTTTATGATCATGCAAGCATTGATTATGAATGATCTTGATTGATTAGTGTAAGTGATGAAAAATGTTTGTTAGAAAATGTATCTTGATGATTAGTAGCCTTGTGATGGATTAATTAAGGTTTTGGAAGTGTTATTGATTGATCTAGAATAAGATTTTGCGGACTGTTTTGGGACAGCAGGTTGTCGTGGCTTATTCTCCAAAATTTTGGTCTATATCTACTGATAAAATTACATATTAGGATAGAGGAAGTCTTAAGATTCATTGTGCGAGTTGGATACTCTTGTATCGATTTCGTATGAGAAAGTTATGACTAATTTACGATTGCGGACCAATTCTGAACCACCTGTTGGAAAATGTAAATTGCTCCATGTTAATGTACAGTAGGCTAAGATTATAAAGCTTGGATGAATACTAGACATCATAAGCTAACTCCTCCAATTGGAATTAACCTCATTGCTACTTTAGATTAGGAGTTATGACTAAAACGGCAAAAGTAAGAAATTCAGTTAATATTCTGTTTTGACCTTCAGTTATTAAAAGTTTATTTCCCGTTGATTGGTAAATGAGTTGAATGATTGGCTTAATGTTTTGAAAACTAGACTCATGTGGTTTTCCAGGAGTGAAAACCTTACCTTCATATCTTTTATGGATTAATAGATATGGTCCTGTGAATGTGACTAAATTCTGCAAAGAAAGTTTTCTGTTTTGAGTTAGTATTAGTAATTTGACCTTTTCTAAAAATTGGTAAACAATTGGAATGTGAGGCTTGATGTTCTGGAAATTAGACTTCAAGGCCTTTCTAGGGGTGAAAGCCCCATGGCTATATCTTTTATCGTTTAGGAATTATGCTCTCATGAAAATGGCTAAAATCAGAAAATTGGCTTTTACGTCTAGGTTTGGAAAAAATTAAAAGTATGTCCATGTATGATTGAGATAAGAATTAAGGGCGAGACTTAGTAGATGCTTATTTTGATATGACCACAGGTTAGACATCATTAGACTTTATAAAAACACTTTGGTTTAGTCTTGGTGCAATATTGTTCTTGTTTCGTATTTTATTAACTAGTATTGTATAACTATTCTCTTATAATGATATCATATATCATTCTATGTCGCCACTTGCTTTATAGGTCTTGACTAATCTTTGGAGTCATCTTCTCATACATGGTTTCTCATTCGATCATCTACATACGGTGAGTTCATAGCCTCGCCTTTACAAATTTAAATATTTTGTTAAACCCCGCGAGGGAGATACATGCTAGTTTTATAAAACGAACACAAGTAGTTTTTCGGTATGCTAGACCCGATAAATTGATTAAATGCATGAGTACTTATTGCCAAAAGACCCCAATCGTGAACCGTTAATTGCTTATGATGGGCAGACGCTAATACAATTAATAGATCTATGGGCTTGACAACCCGGTTCGGTGTTTGGGGATGCATCCATTGTGGAACACCCAATGTACGGACATATTTGTATTGAGATTTGAGTAAGTACGTGGCAATGTACCGAACTAACGGGGGCAAATGTTGATTATTATTATTATTCTTATGCACTATGTGCGGTCTAAATGTGTCGGTGTCACGAGCTCATTGCATTAGTAGCTAATAACTTGGTGTACAACAAGTTACTCGATGATTATAAGACTTGTGTTCAAATCTTTTATATTCATATAAACTCTATGGATTCACTCAACGTTTCGTTGACTTTTTAGCATGTTTTATCTCAGGTAATCAAGGTTGAAGACTTGGAGCACACGAGGAGGAGCTTGCGCTATTTCATTTTGTTAAATTGTTTTTAAAGTTCCATTCCTCACTAATTCAATTAAAATATGGTTATGGTTTTAAAACATGTATGTTGGTTTTGGTTATGATCCTGTTGGACAACTTTTGCACTCTGAATTTCTATAAATGGAACTAAGTTTTATAACGTCTCTTTTGAGTCGTTCTTGGTAATTTATGTGTAATTGAGCTATGATTTAACACCCAATGTTGGTTCCGCTGCGTGTAAATTTGGGGGTGTTAAAGATTGGTATCAAGAGCCATAAGTTATAGAGAACTAGGTCATTTTTCAAAAACCTAAACTATAACTTTTAATCAGAAGTGATAATGGAACAGAGTTTAAGAACAAAGTCATGGATGATTTTTGCAGAGAAAAATGTTTTATGAGAGAATATAGTTAGATAGGACTCCTTAGACAAAATGTGTAGATGAGAGGAGGAATAGGCACTAATTGAGGCTGCTTAGAAACATTGTTAGCTGACTCTAAGTTACCTACAACATTTTGGGCTGAAAAGCAGTTTCTTTTGGGGTGGGGGGGGGGGGGCTTGTTATGTAAAGAATGGGTTCTTAGTAGTCATGCCTCATAACAAGACAGCTTATGAACTTTTTGGAGGTTTTTAAACCAGCTCTAAGCTTTATGAGACCATTTGGATGTCTACTATTCTTAATACTTTAGACAGTTTAGGAAAGTTTGATGGCAAAAGTGATGAAGGTTCTTTGTTGGATATTCTTTGTGTTGTAATGCTTTTGGGTATTCAAACACTAGAACCAGGAAGGTAGAAGAAAACATGCATATTGGGTTTTTAAAGAATAAACCTATGATAGAAGGGAATGGTCCAAAATGGATGTTTGATATTAATTCTCTAACCCAATCTATGAACTATGTACCAGTTACTGCAGGTTTAATTTCTAATAACTCTGCAGGTACATCAGAAGAAAACAGTCAAGAGTGCATTGTGATGCCAATTTGGAAAGATACTTCATACTTTGATTCACCTACCAAGGATGTTGATAATGGTGAACCAAAAACTTCTGGATGATGTCAAAAGAGGTTGAAGTTGGTTCCAAAATAATGAGGAAAGTGAAAATGAAAAGTTTGCAGATGATAGTAGTATCAAAGATGTTAATGCTGCTGGGCAACATGTTAATACTGGTAGTCTTAAACTTAATGTTGTTGGCCCATTAGTTAATACTGCTAGTTCAAATAAACATGATAGCCCTGAAGACATGTTCACCATGGGAGTTAGTTCTACACTTGAAGCCACTCATATTGAGTCCTTTAGTGATGAAGATGAACCAGAAGTTGATTTAGGGAACATCACAAATTCCTATACAGTTCCAACCACTCCTAATACAAGAATTCATAAAGATCACCCAATTGATAATGTGATTGGTGATGTGAAGTCAACTGTTCAGACAAGAGTGATATTGTGACAATCTGTCAATTTCAGGTCGTTATTTTATTCTCGAGTATTAATTATATTTTTCATTTTTATGTTGAGATATGAACTCACGTCTAACCGAGAGAATTAGGGCTTACATTTGTAATTTACGTGACGTTTACAAAGAACCGGCGAATTCTACGTTAAGCATCGACGCTTATATTTTCAAAATGCCATAGAAATAATTTTATTACATTCGTTTTTATTTTTCGTTTTACGCGCATTTTTTGTATTTTACGTAAACTATTTACGAGCAATGTTTAAAATTATTATCCGTCTTGTACTGTACGTAATCTAAAAATTTTCAGAAAAGTATCCCAATTAATGTAGAAATATTTTTACTTTGTTCGTTTTCACTTCGTGGTTCCGACTTAACTCTCGGAATATTTATCGTTGATACCCGTTAGCCTCAAAACAACCTACTTATCTTAAAATTTATACCCTAAACACTAAAATTATTATTAATAAAACTCAAATGTGGTAAGAACACCACTCCTTGTGGCGTGTCACAAGATGAAGCGAAGACTAGGACACTTGTCCTAGTCAAATGCATGTAATGCATGTTCAAAACGTATAAAAGGCCACTTTGACCAACTAAAACACACACATTACAACTCAAAATCTGAATTTGCTCTCTCCCTAGCACCCTTAGACGCCACCTAGCTCACCAAAAACATCAATTCTATACAAATTTTGAAGATCAAATATTAAGCACTCAAGTTAAAATGATTTCCTAGTATGGTTATTGTATTTTAGAGGTGATTAAAAGGGTTTTCAATAAGGGTTATATACATTTTGGGGCTGAATTTATACAAGTTTTACCAAGTCATTTTGGTGAAGAAAAATAGTGATCAAAATTATTTTGGATGAAGATCAAGCTTCAAGATTGAAGCTTTGTTCTTGTTTTGATCGTTTGATCATTTTCTACATATTTCTTATGGTAAAAATCTCATGAGTTTTATTTACGTTTTCTTTTGATTTCCAAATGTATATGTATATGTATGATGTATGATGATCAAGAAATAAAAGTGTTAATGCATGCATAGATCTAGGTTAGATCTAACTAAAATGACCATTAAAACTAGTGACAAAAGTATAAAATTTGTAGGCTGTAATGAACAGTAAGTTTTATAAAACTCATTAGGTTTTGAGGATTGATTTGATATCATGAGGTCATAGATAAATCTCTTATGAACATTTGGCAAATTGGATGATTCCTAGAGGATAAATAATGAATGAGTTATGATCAAAACACTAAAACAAGTCAAATCTGGACCTTGCTGTACAGATTGTGTAAAAAGTCATATTTACGAACTGAACCATTTAAAAAGTGAAGACTATGGGTTGTAGCTAAAGTCATGTAGATTCTAAATCAGTTGGATGGTCAACCAACTCTTTACGGTTTGTAAATGGCGTTAAAAATGGTGAAAGTGAAATTTCAGTCCGAAATTGTAACATGACCTTTATGTATAAAAGTAACCATAAGTATATTTATGACTAAAAGATGAACTAAAAGGGGTTTACATCTGTAAAGTGGACTTAAATATGAAGCCAAGCATATAAATATATAAATTATACTATTTATGGTTTATAAATTACAACTATTTTCGTAACACAAAAGTATACAAATTTTCCTAAAAACCCGAACTCTATATTATGTAAAATGGTTTTATGACTAAAACCCGAGGTGGTAGGACCCACTTCTTGGGAGTTTTAAAAGGCTAATAAACTGATAATAAAAGTATCCCGACCCCGAGAACCCGAAAACTTATAATAAAAGTTGTATACTAGCTAAAATGGACCCGTAAGGCTTATTGGACCACTAGGCCCAATGAAACAAAATGGACTATATGGACTTAGCATTAGGCCCAACTCACTTGGACACTATAAATGGACTAAGACCTGGTCTTAAAATGATAATATCCATAAAAGAGCTTAATGGACTTGGTTAATGGGCTTAATGGGCTTTTGGGCTAATATGGACAATACTAGTTGAAATGGCTAAAAGTGGCAAATTAAAAACATGTAAAAGCTTAAGTTTAAAATACTTACATCATATAAACTTGATCATCATGTTAACTACATGTATACATATATATTTACTTTATTTATGAGTTCTCGTTAATTATTACCGACTAGAAACCTAAGACCCGTTACTAATTGTATAGGTCTTGGTTGATCGACTCGCCTACTCCCGAAGTTCTTATTCATATCGCTATTCTCTTCCGACATCACTAGTGAGTTCATAGCCTCGCATTTTAATACTTTAATTGTTTTATAAACCCGCGAGGGGGATAACATGCTTGTTTTTAAAAATAGAACACAAGGGACCCGAATGTATGCTAGTAGCCTTGATTATTATAAGTTAGCTTAACTCGCTAGATAAAAGACCCGCGGAAATCATGAATTGTTAACTACCGGGTAATGGTAGACGCTTATACATGAAATAGTACTATTTGGAGGTTGCCACCTCTAATCCGTGACGACCGGCTATCGTCATGTGTCGGGAAAATGACACTACGGATGCGTTGTATAAAGAGTAATATGCACTCATAGCGAAGGTGTATAGTGGGCATTTTTATTATATAGTAACGTTCAATGTCATAAGGCTTATAATAATCCCCCTATAACTTTGTCTGATCCACATCGTTATGTCTTGATGAGTTTGAGAAATGATACTTGTGTTCGGAATTTATTATATATATAAACTCTATGGATTCACTCAACATTATTGTTGATTTTTTAGCATGTTTTATCTTAGGTCCTTGAAGATAATTCGGTGATGAAGATTTCGATGAAGCTAATGAAATAAATATTTTAAAGGCCCATTTAAAGAAAATCATTCGAAGAAAAATATTTGAAAATGATGTATTGATTATGAAAATATTTGGAACCTATGTTGTGAAACTTTTATTTCGAATAATTATATTTAAAAACGTCTCTTTTTGAGTCGTTTTCTATGCTTGAGTTATTGTATTATGACGTAGCACCCCAAATGACCCTTCCGCTGATATAATGAAAATGGGGGTGTTACAGATTGGTATCAGAGCTTAAGTTATAGAGAACAAAAGATTTTCAAAAAAAATGAACGAAAGGGTTTTTGAAATCTTTTAACTATAACTGTGCAAGCGAAATCTCTGAATTACCGATGGGACAAGAATGAGAAGGATTTATTTATCGATATATATATGGAAAAATATATATATGTTATAATATGAAATTTTCATTTATTTGAATATAAATGTTAATTATGTTATTATTTTAATACTAATACGCGATATTTATACGACGCAGATTGTCATGGAGAACCCTAATCATCTTAACGAGCCAAATGAAGCTATTCCCGAAGTGAACCCAGTTGTTCCCAAGCCGAACCAAGTTGTGGATATCCATGATCCCAATGAAATGGTTGACATTCCCGACGATATTGATTTGGTTGATTATGCTGAAGAAGATCCTGAAGAGGAACCCGAAGAAGATGTTGATATTGAGCTCGAGGATGATGCTGAGTTAATATTTCCTTATGAGGTGGAGGGTGACGAAACCCCGCCACTTGAAGATGTGTCATCTAATTCTATGTCATCTGATTCTGAGTCAGAGGACGAGGAGGTCGATGTTGCACCCGAGGCTACTGTTAGGACTATTACCCAAAAGCCTTATGCCATTCACAACTTTCCGAGGGGCTTATTTGAGGTAGGATAGTCATCTTCTACTCATGACTCATCTTATGTTGATGGATTAGCACCGTGGGCCTTAAGGCGTGATTTAGAGGCATCACGTGCACAAGCTAGAGTCATGGAGGCTGAGCTGGGTACGTGCCAAACTGAGATTGCTCTTCTCAAATCCAAGAATAAAATCAGGGAAAAAGAAAAGGAGTTACTTAATCATGATTTTGAAAATGTCGAGCGTGCTTTGGGTAATGTTCTCGAGAGGATGTCGGTGTTGGAGAGTGGGGAGAATGCCACATTGAAGAAAAGATTGGCTGAGACTGAGACTAAGTTGGTGTTGACTCGTATGGAGCGTGAGACTGCTGAGAGGAGGTTGCATGAGTCCCGAGTGTGGAATAAGATGTTTTACTTGGATATGGTTCATATTGGGGCTGTTCTGAAGCCGCCATCTGACGATGAGGATACCGAGCGTCCGAGAAAGAAATCGAAGAACTCTACTTCTGATGGGACCGATGGACCTTCCGAGCCACGTGGACCACCTAGTGACTCTTAGTAGATTAGTTTATCATTAGTAGTATCTTTTGTAAATCATTAACTAAACTGCGATGTCAGTTAGTAGAACTAGTCTTTTAGAGTTGTATAGCATTAGATGGTGACATGTAATAAATGACAATGCAACTTGTAACTTGTTTGTGATTAATGAAATGACTATCTTTTGGTTCTAATTCTATGTTGTGTTGTTGTTACCTTTCTTTTCTTGTTTCTTCTAAATTGTTCCTTTGCTTAATACAATCGTTGAATGAATACTCATTATGATTTGATTTGTGATATAACAAGATCATGCAGCCAAAAGCAATGTCTGAGACACGTATGCGAGTGGTCATTAGGGAACAAGTTGCCGCATCTATGGCTGAATTTATGGCAAATATGAACCGCTGAGCTGGTGGTGATGAAGCCGGTGGTGCTAGAGCCGGTGGTGCTGGAGCTGATGGTGCTGGAGCCGCTGGTGCTGGAGCCGGTGGAGCTGGAGCTGGTGGTGCTGGAGCTGGTGGTACTAGAGCCGGTGGTGCTGGAGTTGGTGTTGCCAGACCGGCAGCGCCCAAAATTACAAGGTGTACTTACATAACATTCCTGAAGTGTGACCCACAACCTTTTAAAGGCACCAAAGGTGCCGTGGGATTATGTCAGTGGTTTGAGAAACTAGAATATGTGTTTCGAATCAGTGATTGCAAGGAAAGGGATAAGGTGAAATTTGCAACTGCTACTCTCCAAGGTCGTGCATTGACTTGGTGGGATGGAAGGATTGCTTCCATGGGTATTGATGTTGCTAATGGTACTCCATGGACTGAGGTAAGAAAGTGGATGACCGAGGAATTTTGTCCTCAAAGTGTGTTGCAAAGGCTGGAGCAAGAATTGTACAACTTGAAGTTAAAAGGGATTAATATTGATGGGTATACAAACCGATTCCACGTAAATTGGCCTTGTTGTATCTAAGAATGTGGAGTTGAGCAGGTGAAGGTTTGTGATAGCAGTATATTCATGGGTTGTCGAAGATATACGCTGTGATGTGCCATCAATCAATGCCGTGCTGCGTAATATTAATGCGGTGTTCGTATGGGCTTATCTAGGCTCATGGGGACAAATAATACAAGATAAGACTTATGAGGCTTCTGAGGGTGAAAAGAGGAAATGTGAAGCAGATCGTGGTGGTCGTGGTGACAATCGACGCGATTATAATCGTCGGCAAAACCAAAGAAGGGATAATGCTAGAGCAATGACCAATGCTGCACCGAATGACAACGAAGTTTGTCCAAAGTGTAAGAATAAGAAGCATGATAGGGATAGTTGGAAATGTGGTAAGTATGGTAAGTTGGGGCACAATACTGCTGCTTGTTGGAGCCTCGACAGAAAAGATGTGACTTGTTTTAATTGCAATGAAAAGGATCACCGAAAGAGAGATTGCCCTAAGTTGAAAAAGAATTGACAAGGTGGAAATAACCGTGAAGCTGTTTACAAGTTAGGAGCTGTGGATGCTCAGCAAGATCTAAAAGTCGTTACTGGTACATTCTTACTCAATAATCGATATGCTACTGCTTTATTTGATTCGGGTGCCGATAAAAGTTTTGTGTCTACAAATTTTAGTACCCTTATTGATATTGAACCAATTGAGTTAGATACTTGCTATGAAGTCGAATTGGCCGACGGAAAAGTAGTAAGTACCAATAATGTGTTAATTGGGTGTACACTTAATCTTTTAAACCGTTCTTTTCCAATCGATTTAATGATAATAGAACTAGGAAGTTTTGATATCATTATTGGGATGGATTGGTTGTCACGATATGATGCTGCTATTTTGTGTAGACAGAAAAAGGTTAGGATTCCCCTGGAAGGTAAGACGCTGGTTATCGAAGGCAATAGAAATAATTCCCGATTGAAGATCGTTTCTTGCATTAAGACTCAAAAGTATATCAAGAAGGTTTGTGAGCTATTCTTAGCTCAAGTAACTGAACAAGAATCGAAGGAGAAGCGATTAGAAGATGTTCCTGTTATCCGAGGTATTTCCTAAAGAATTACCTGGACTTCTGCCACCTAGGCAAGTTGAATTCCGTATTGATCTTATTCTTGGTGTTGCACCTGTGGCGCGTACGCCATATTGTTTAGCACCATCTGAAATGAAGGAGTTGTCCGAGCAACTGCAAGAATTGTCGAAGAAAGGTTTTATTCGACCGAGATCGTCACCGTGGGGAGCTTCGGTCTTGTTCGTGAAGAAGAAGGATGGATCATTCTGAATGTGCATTGATTATCAAGAACTGAACAAGTTGACGATCAAGAATCGATATCCATTACCAAGGATTGATGAATTATTTGATCAGCTGCAAGGTTCTAGTGTTTATTCGAAGATTAATTTACGGTCTGGTTATCATCAACTTTGTATCCGCGAGAAAGACATTCCAATTACAGCGTTTAGAACTCGTTAAGGACATTATGAGTTTCAAGTAATGCCTTTTGGACTGACTAATGCACCTGTAGTATTTATGGATTTGATGAATCGCGTGTGCAAGCCGTATCTTGATAAGTTCGTGATTGTATTCATTGATGACATTCTGATTGATCCAAAAATAAAGAAGAACATGGTGAACATTTGAAGACTATCTTGAATTTGCTAAGGAGCGAAAAGTTGTATGCTAAGTTTTCGAAATGTGATTTTTGGCTTGATTCCGTACAATTCCTTGGCCATGTAATTGATAGTAGTCCAGTTCATGTTGATCCTGCGAAGATCGAAGCTATTAAAAATTGGGCTGCACCGACTACACCAACGGAAGTGCAACAATTTTTGGGTTTGGCAGGTTATTATCGAAGGTTCATTAATGAGTTTTCTTTAATATCCAAACCATTAACTAAACTCACTCAGAAAAATAAGCCGTATGTGTGGGGCGACAACGAAGAGGAGGCATTTCAAACATTGAAGCTGAAATTGTGTAGTGCACCAATATTATCACTACCCGAGGGAAGCGAAGACTTTGTTGTGTATTGTGATGCGTCCCTTAAAGGATTTGGAGCTGTTTTGATGCAGCGAGAAAAGGTGATTGCGTACGCCTCTAGGCAACTTAGAAAGAATGAAGAAAACTATACGACCCATGACTTGGAATTAGGAGCGGTGGTTTTTGCTCTTCGACTATGAAGACATTATTTGTACAGCACTAAGTGTACGGTATACACCGATCACAAAAGCCTACAATATATTTTGGATAAAAAAGAGCTAAGTATAAGGCGGCGTAGATGGATTGAACTTCTGAGTGATTACGATTGTGTTATTCGTTATCACCTAGGAAAGGTGAATGTTGTCGCTGATGCGTTAAGCATGAAGGATAAGGAACCGATTCGAGTGCGTGCTTTAGTGGTGACAGTACATAACAATTTACCCAAACAAATTCGAAATGCACAAGTTGAAGCGTGCAAGGAGGAAAATATTGGTGCCGAAGGATTTCGTGGCGAAGGGGAGCCATTTGAAGTTAGATCCGATGGTACAAAATGTCTGAAAGGACGAGTATGGTTACCCTTATTCGGAGGATTGAGGGATCTAATCATGTTGGAATCTCATAAATCAAAATATTCCATTCATCCTGGGTCGGATAAAATGTACCATGATTTGAGGAAGTTATACTGGTGGCCGAATATGAAAGCTGACATTGCGACGTATGTCAGTAAGTGCTTGACATGTGCTAAAGTCAAGGCTGAACACCAAAAGCCGTCAGGATTACTTCAGCAGCCAGAAATTCCTATTTGGAAATGGGAGAGAATTATAATGGATTTCATTACAAAGCTTCCAAGAACACCATCTGGATATGATTCAATTTGGGTCATTGTTGACCGATTGACTAAATCTGCTCACTTTATTTTGATGAATGAGAAGTATAAAATGGAGAAGCTTACTCGATTATATTTGAAGGAGATTGTTTGTAGGCACGGGGTGCCTGTGTCGATTATTTCGGACCGAGACCCTCGTTTCGCATCAAGGTTTTAGAGATCTCTTCAAAAGTCATTGGGAACAAATTTAGATATGAGCACTGCTTACCATCCTGAAACTGATGGTCAGAGTGAAAGAACAATACAGACATTAGAAGACATGTTGCGTGCTTGCGTGATTGACTTTGGTAGTGGCTGGGATAAGCACTTACCTTTGGCTAAATTCTCATACAATAATAGTTATCACGCTAGCATTAAAGCCGCGCCTTTCGAAGCTATATACGGAAGGAAATGTAGATCGCCTGTATGTTGGAGTGAGGTTGGAGATGCCCAACTCACAGGACCAGAAATGATTAGCGAAACGACAGAGATGATTGTGCAAATCAAGAACCGATTATTGCCTGCTCGTAGTAGACAGAAAAGTTATGCAGATGTGAGACGTAAACCTTTGGAGTTCGAAGTGGGTGACAAATTTATGCTGAAAGTATCACCGTGGAAAGTTGTTGTTCGATTTAGAAAACGTGGGAAATTAAGTCCCCGTTATATTGGACCATTCAAGATTTTATCAAGAGTGGGTCCGGTGGCATATAAACTGGAATTACCCCGAGAGCTTCAAGGAATACACAATACATTCCATGTTTCGAACTTGAAGAAGTGTTTATCGGATGAAGATCTTATTATTCCTCTTGACGAAGTAAGGATCGACGAGAAGTTGCATTTCATCGAAGAACCTATCGAAATCATGGATAGGGAAGTAAAGCAAACTTAGCAAAGTTCGGATCCTATTATGTCAAGTTCGATGGAATTCGAGTCGTGGAACGGAATATAATTGGGAATAAGGGGATCAAATGTGAAGAAATACCTCACTCATCTCTTGATTTTACTGAAGGCGGACAAACAAGATGAATTGATCTTTAGGGACGAAGATCCTTTTTTAGGGGGAAATGCTGTGACAATCCGTCAATTTCAGGTCGTTATTTTATTCTCGAGTATTAATTATATTTTTCATTTTTATGTTAAGATATGAACTCACGACTAACCGGGAGAATTAGGGCTTACATTTGTAATTTACGTGACGTTTACAAAGAACCGGCGAATTCTACGTTAAGCATCGACGCTTATATTTTCAAAATGCCATAGAAATAATTTTATTACATTCGTTTTTATTTTTCGTGTTACGCGCATTTTTCGTATTTTACGTAAAACCTTTACGTAGCGTACCTTTTTAAATATCGGACTTTGATAATACCCGTATTTACAAATAATGGGACAAGTAGCAAACTACTCATCCCACTTATCTATCACCCCATAGGGGCGGATCAACCAAGGGACTAGGTGTCCCCTTGGTGTTGATTCTTGCCATACCAATTAAACACTTGGCATTTTTGGTCTAAGCTTATATAAGCTCACTTTGACCATCAAACACACACACACAACTCATATTTTATACTTAAAATCTGAATTTTGCTCTCTCCCTAGCACCCTTAGCCACCAACACTAACATAAACATCAAATTATATTTTTTTTGAAGATCAAACAACAAGAACACTAGTGAATATGACTACCTAGTGTAATCCCTATATTTTTGAGGTGATAAAAGAGGTTTTTCAAGAAGGTTTTTGTACAAGTGGGGCTGAAGTTATAAGAAGGTTTTTATAAGAGTTTTGGGTAAATAAAATGTTGGTCAAAAGTATTTTTGGGTGAAGATTAAGCTTGGAGTTGAAGCCTTCATCAAGCTTGTTCTTATTTTGATCATTTGATCATTGTCTACACTTTTCTTGTGGTAAAATTTAATGAGTCTTGTTATGTTTTATTTTGATTTCCAAATGTATATGTATATGTATGATGTATGATGATCAAGGAATAAAAGTGTTAATGCATGCATAGATCTAGGTTAGATCTAACAAGAATGACCATTAAAACTAGTGAGAAAAGTATAAAAATTCATAGGCTGTAATGAACAGTAAGTTTTATAAAACTCAGTAGGTTTGAGGTTGGATTTGATATCATGAGGTCATAGATATCTTTTATGGAACATTTGCAAATGGATGATTCAAGAGAGTAAATAATGAATGAGTTATGGTCAAAACACTAAAAATTAGTCTACTATGGACCTTGCTATACAATTGTGTAAAAAGTCATATTTACGAACTGAACCATTTAAAACGTGATTACTATGGGTTGTAGCTAAAGTCATGTAGATTCTAAATCAGTTGGATGGTCAACCAACTCTTTACGGTTTGTAAATGGCGTTAAAAATGGTGAAAGTGAAATTTCAGTCCGAAATTGTAACATGACCTTTATGTATAAAAGTAACCATAAGTATATTTATGACTAAAAGATGAACTAAAAGGGGTTTACATCTGTAAAGTGGACTTAAATATGAAGCCAAGCATATAAATATATAAATTATACTATTTATGGTTTATAAATTACAACTATTTTCGTAACACAAAAGTATACAAATTCATAAAAAAACCGGAAACTCTATTACATGGTAAAATGGTTTTATGACTAAAACCCGAGGTGGTAGGACCCACTTCTTGGGAGTTTTAAAAGGCTAATAAACTGATAATAAAAGTATCCCGACCCCGAGAACCCGAAAACTTATAATAAAAGTTGTATACTAGCTAAAATGGACCCGTAAGGCTTATTGGACCACTAGGCCCAATGAAACAAAATGGACTATATGGACTTAGCATTAGGCCCAACTCACTTGGACACTATAAATGGACTAAGACCTGGTCTTAAAATGATAATATCCATAAAAGAGCTTAATGGACTTGGTTAATGGGCTTAATGGGCTTTTGGGTTAATATGGACAATACTAGTTAAAATGGCTAAAAGTGGTAAATTAAAAACATGTAAAAGCTTAAGTTTAAAATACTTACATCATATAAACTTGATCATCATGTTAACTACATGTATATACATTATATCTATTTAAATTATTATGATTTTTCATAATTATTACCAACTAGAAACCTAAGACCCGTTACTAATTGTATAGGTCTTGGTTGATCGACTCGTCTACTCCCGAAGTTCTTATTCATATCGTTATTCTCTTCCGACATCACTAGTGAGTTCATAGCCTCACATTTTAATACTTTAATTGTTTTATAAACCCGCGAGGGGGATAACATGCTTGTTTTTAAAAATAGAACACAAGGGACCCGAATGTATGCTAGTAGCCTTGATTATTATAAGTTAGCTTAACTCGCTAGATAAAAGACCCGCGAAAATCATGAATTGTTAACTACCGGGTAATGGTAGACGCTTATACATGAAATAGTACTATTTGGAGGTTGCCACCTCCAATCCGTGACGACTGGCTATCGTCTCGTGTCGGGAAAATGACACTACGGATGCGTTGTATAGAGAATAATATGCACTCATAGCGAGGGTGTATAGTGGGCATTTTTATTATATGGTAACGTTCAATGTCATGAGGCTTATAATAATCCCCCTATAACTTTGTCTGATCCACATGATATTGCTCTTGATGATTTTGACCCAAACGATACTTGTGTTCGAAATTTAATATATATATATATATATATATATATATATATATATATTATATATCTTATATATATATATATATATATATATATATATATATACATATATATAAACTCTATGGATTCACTCAACATTATTGTTGACTTTTTAGCATGTTTTATCTCAAGTCCTTGAATGTATTCGGTAATTAAGATTCGGCGAAGCTAATGAATAAATATTTTGAAGCCCATTTAAAGAATATTCAAAGAAAATATTTTAAATGATGTATTGATTATGAATATATTTGGGACCTATGTGTGGAAACTTTTATTTCGAATGGTTATAATTTAAAAACGTCTCTTTTCGAGTGTTTTCTATGCTTGAGTTTATTGTATTAGACGTTGACCCCCAATGACCTTACGATGAGATATAGAAAAATAGGGGTGTTACACTTAAAACATAGATGCATTATTTGTATGGTACGAAGAGTGTCATCTATACGGATCATAAGAGCCTTCAACACATATTTGATCAGAAGGAGTTGAATATGCGTCAAAGGAGGTGGATTGAGTTATTTAGTGACTATGAGTGTGAGATTCGCTACCATCCAGGTAAGGCGAATGTGGTGGCAGATGCACTAAGTAGGAAGGAACGAGTGAAACCTAGACGTGTACGAGCAATGGCTATGACTATTCAGTCTGGAGTAAGAGGAATGATACTAGCAGCCCAGGGTGAGGCGTTCAAGCAAGAGAACGTACTTGCAGAAAGGCTACATGGTTTGGATCAACAGATGGAAAGGAAAGAAGACGGGAGTTTATACTTTATAGACCGTATATGGGTTCCGTTAGTAGGAGGTGTGCGAACGATAATTATGGACGAAGCTCATAAGACTAGGTACTCTGTACATCCTGGAGCGGATAAGATGTACCATGATCTTTGAGATATGTACTGGTGGCCGGGAATGAAAAGGGACATTGCTACTTATGTTAGCAAATGTTTAACTTGTCTAGGTGATGGCTGAGCTTAAAAAGGCTTCAAAGGTTTATTGTAACAACCCAAGATACCCGAATGGAAGTGGGATAAGATCACCATGGATTTTATCACCAAGTTACCTAAGACGAAGAGTGGGCATGATACGATTTGGGTAATAGTCGGCAGGCTAACCAAATTGGCTCATTTTCTAGCAATGCGAGAGGATTATAGTATTAAGAGACTGGCAAGGTTGTACATCGATGAGATAATCGCTCGACACGGAGTTCCCGTGTCGATCATTTCAGATCGAGATGGACGTTTTACATCGCGATTCTGGCTAACATTGCAAAACGCTTTAGGGACGTAATTGGATATGAGTACAACTTATCATCCTCAAACGGATGGACAAAGTGAGCGTACGATTCAGACTTTAGAGGATATGTTAAGGGCATGTGTGATAGATTTTGGTGGCAATTGGGATGTTCACCTACCGTTAGTAGAATTTTCTTACAATAATAGTTATCATTCGAGCATTCGGTGTGCTCCGTTTGAAGCATTGTATGGAAGGAAGTGTAGGTCGCCCGTTCTATGGGCTGAGATTGGGGAAAGTAGTTTGATTGGGCCTGAGTTGGTACAAGAGACAACCGACAAGGTAGTTTTGATCAAGGAGAAGCTCAAAGCGGCAAGAGATCGTCAAAAGAGCTATGCTGACAATAGACGCAAGCCCCTAGAGTTTGAGGTTGGAGATCAAGTGTTACTGAAAGTGTCGCCTTGGAAAGGCGTGATGCATTTTGGAAAGAAAGGTAAGTTGGCACCGAGGTATGTGTTGAATCTTGCTTAGCTTGTAAAAAAAAAGCTTAGTTGTATTGAATAAATCCAAGACAACTATGGTAGAAACTTTGATTGAATATATCAAAGACTATGCGGAATCTAGTCTATGATACTAAGAAGAACAAGCAATAAAATAGTGACAAACAAGATTGTATAATACCAAACTTTAAGCCTCAATATATTAATACGAACACTCTTGATAGTGTTAGGGTTATACAAAACCTTGAAGCTATATATGACTGAATATGAAAATGAGATATTATGAAACTCTACAATACCCTAAGGTCTTTTCCTTTTATAACACCAAGAACGTAATGGGATTATCAAACGCGTTTTCTACTCATACATGATCTTTCCTAAAATATCTCATACATATCTCTTTAGCAGTACTAAAACAGGGGGAGACTAACAGTACTAACTAAGTGTAACAACAAAAACTCTTCTAGCAGTAGTAACATTTTGTACTGGCAGTACTAATATTACACTAGCAGTAGTAATGACTTAGAACTTTTTCTTCAATCTTGAGCAGCAGCAGTAACTCCAACCAGCAGTTGTAACTTGAACCAGCAGTAGTAACAGTTAAGAATCCTTTTATTCCCAACAATCCTCCCCTAAACTTGATATTCATCATATTAATCATCAAGTTTCTTAAATAAAATCTTCTTGAACCTCAGGAGGATGTATCCAAACATTTCAAGGATTCTTGAGCTGTTTTGTGATGAGCTTCAAAAGCTGATAACATGTTTCATTCCAATAGTCAGCTTGCAGCTTCCTATTCAGCATGTCAGTGATGGTAGTAGGTGAAAGGGGATATCTTTTCTCTACAAGCATATAGATGTGCATGTTTTCAAACCTCACAAAATGAATTCCACAAGAATCATATAGCTTCTAAAGCAGTAATTCTTTGATCCTTGTAGATTCCTCCATATATTATCTTCTACATCAGGTTCAAACATAACTTTTAAATCACCCCATAACACCCTTTCATATGCTTCCTCAGGCCTTGTATACCCATGCTTAGTCTTAACCAACTTCCACAAATTTTCCAAATCTTCTTTGTCAAATTCTTTGATCAGTTGACTAAACAATGTGTATGTCTTGGTACTTCCATTAGCTCTTATTATTTCATAGGAGCCTTGCTTCCCCCCCTTCCATACTCTTATGGAATCCTGAATACTACAATGGGTGCAGGCTTGACAGCTAAAGGTATAGCATGAACTATAAATTCTTCATCTAAAACAATCTTAAAGCATTCTTTAAGATCTTCTCTCTCTTTATCATCATCATCTACCTTTTGCCTTTTAGAAGACTCTTGTTCTAGCTCATCTCCTGCTCTCTTTGAACCGCTTTCTTCTCTTGTTTCTCTGCCTTTCACCAACTCTGCATCCATGTCTACAAATATGTTCACTCTTTTCATTTCTTTCTCAAACAACATCTGAATCTCCTCAAAACTTTTATTCTTCAATTGAGTGTGCTTGTATCCAGCCATGTTCTTTAGATAAGTAGACATTATGTTTCTCTTTTGAGTTTTAGTTGGTGGTTTTCTTCTCTGCTCTTCTGCTCTAAGTTTTGCAAAATGTTTCTTCCTTTTATCCATGAGCTCCACAAATAATCTTGACCTTTCTTTAATAGATATCTCTCCTTGCTCTTCTGCCTATAATTTTGCAGCTAACTCATAGTCTGCATCTATCATAGCTTGAACATCATCCCATTCAGCAATGTTTGCAGCTTTACTAGCTTCTTCTTCTCTTTCTCTTTCAAGTCTGGCTTCTTCATCTAACTCTGCTTGAAGTCTCTCAGCTACATCAGCATCTTATTCAATTTGATCTTTGCCTTTCACTTTCACTGGTTTCTCAGGCTCTTGCATGGCGCCTTTTCCTTTATCTTTTGCTGGAATCTGATATTGAGGTCTTGATGTTGTTGTTGGTTTACTTGGCTCTTTAAACATAACTCCTTCATCTTTTTGTGATCTTAAAGCACTACTTTTGATCTTTATTAAGGTTTCAGCTAAAGTAATATCATCGGTGATTAAATCATCAACTGGTCTTATAGGGCTAGCAGCACTAACATCCACATCAGATGGTACACTGGCAGTTGTAACTTCAGCAGTACTAATATCATGACCATACCTCCCCTGAGTCTCTGCATCCTCTTGAAACCATGAAATCCCTTCATCTTGGTCAATTTCATTCCTCCCCTATTTGGATGCATCCTCCTGATCACCCAAACTCTTTTCAGCAGAAGACTCTATCCTGACTTTGAATAACCTCCTCTTGAGTTGTGGAGTTCTTGACTTTTTCTTCTTTTCCAACTTCTTGACTCTCTTCTTTAGATTAGTAATTTCCAAATCCTGAGCAGTCTTTATATTTTCCAAGGCAAGAACTCTTTCAGACAATTTTGTACAAAGGTCCATCAATTCCTGTAGTTTCATACTGTCCTCCCCACTTCCAAGTGTGTTAACTCTTGAGAGAGGTGGATCATTGGACTGTTTAGACAACCTCTCAAACCTAGTTTGAGCAGGTCTATCCCCCAATATGGTATCTTGGCGCCTGGGACTACCACCTGAACCAATTCCCTAAGGAAAAGGATCATTAGGTATTGCCGTGGATTGGGTCCTATTTATGTTACCACTGCCCTGCTCTGCATCTAAGCTAGTAGCAGTAGTGGCAGCCCTTTCCACACTGTCTCCCCTCTCCTCATGGACAGTCTCATCTGCTACAAGGGTAGTAGGTCCACTAGACTGAGATATCTCAGTGGCCTTTCTTTTGGTTTTCCTATGTTTTTGGGTCTTTTTGGGGTGTGATGATGATGCAACAGTAGGGATTGGTTCAACATGAGATGGTGAAGCAGTAGTAGGTGTGTGTTGGGATTCAGTGGGTTGTCCTGAACCTTCACCCACATCTGCTTGTGGTTGTATCAACATAGTAGCAAACAATGATGTCATAGTCCCTAAAATATCTTTTCTTTGCCTTTTTATGTTTGCAAAAACCTTTTTAGTATGAGAAGGTGTATCATATTCATCATTAAAAACTGTTGTAATATTTTCAATTTAATTGTTCAAAAACAGTTGTAAAAATCTTAGATACATTAAAAACTTTTTAGAATTAGGATCCAAGTTTCTCAACATACCGTCTAAAATCAATTTAGAAAAATTAAACTTTTGTTTCTTAGATAACATATAACTGTTGATGCTATATTAGTACCAAATTCATTCCAAGCAGTTGATTTAGAACTTAAACATTGTAAGATGGTATGAATGAGATACTTCCATTGAGGGGAAAAGAAAGGTTTTAGAAAAGTAAGTTTATCAGAAAGCTTTTCATATCCCATCAATTGAAGGTTTTCAAAAATCTCAGTGTTTGTAAGACAAGTAATACCATCCTCATCATCAAAGTGAAGATCTCTCCTCACAGATGATTCTGTTATTACTATAGTCTTGCCATCAACTTTGGCACGTATTTGTGTTTCATTATTGACTGTTTTGATCTTTGCAGTAGACCAAAACTGCTCAATATAGGACACATAGACAGTTGGACTTACAGTTAATGCATACCTGATAGGACTAGCATTAAGAAAATCAACTATCTCTGCAAAATCAACATTGTCTTCTGATTT
Source organism: Tanacetum coccineum (assembly GCA_026074375.1). NCBI lineage: Eukaryota > Viridiplantae > Streptophyta > Magnoliopsida > Asterales > Asteraceae > Tanacetum > Tanacetum coccineum. Next base: position 67,543 of record BQNB010005940.1, read on the forward strand.
TTCCAAGTATGCCACCATATTATGAGAATCAGCAAAAGTTAAGTCCGCCATTGATGATAATTGTGAATGTCGGTGATAAAATCGAGTTAGGGTTTGTAGAATTGAGAACGTGAGAGTGTTTAAGAGTGATTACTATGTGAACGAAAACGGTTTTATAGGGAATTAAGCAAACCCATAAGTGAAGTAACCAACTAATTTACCAAAGACACCCTCAGCAGTTTTATCCCCAACGGTAACGTAGCAGCACTAACTTGGCCCAGCAGCATTAACTTTTTGTCTTAGGCAAGCCAATAACTTTTCGACCTAAACTGCATTAAAGTTATGCCTAGCCGCACTAACTCTTGAGTTACCAGTATAAGATACCTAATTTTATTCAAATAGTATTTTCAACCCGTTCCAATCATCAATCTATCCAAACAACACCTCAGAGATTAAGCATTCCAATGCTAGCAGTCAAAAATTGAAAACGACTAACATCAAGTGCTTTTGTGAGTAAGTCTGCAACATTATGATCAGTGTGAATCTTGATCACTTGAATTAATCTCTTCTCATATGAATCCCTGATGAAGTGATGTCTAATCTCAATGTGCTTAGTCTTTGAGTGAAATACTGGATTCTTAACTATGTAGATGGTGCTTTCATTGTCAATGAAAATCTTGGTATTCATGAAGTTGTATCCATAATCTAGCATTTGATTTTGGATCCATAACACCTGACCATAGCAATTAGCTGCAGCTACATACTCTGCTTCAGTAGTAGAGTTGGCAACTACAGTTTGCTTCTTGCATTGCCATGAAATCAATCTACTCCCAAGAAATTGACAACCTCCTGTTGTGGATTTCCTGTCTAAACTTGCACCAGCATAGTCACTATCAGTATAAGCTTCCAAGTCAAATGGTGAGTCCTTAGGATACCAAAGGCCTAATTTAGGTTGACCTTTCAAGTATCTAAAGATTCTTTTCACAGCATGAAGATGTGAAACTTTAGGTGTGACTTGAAATCTTGCACAAGCACATACAGCAAACATAATATCAGGCCTTGAAGATGTTAAATACATCAATGATCCAATCATTGATCTATATAAGTGAACATCAACATCTTCAGCTTCTGCATCCTTGAGCAATGGCTTTGAAGTCTCCATGGGTGTACTTGCTATCCTCACAGTTGAAAAACCAAACTTCTTCAAGATTTCATCCACATACTTGTCTTGGCTAATAAAAATCCCATCTTCCTTTTGCATCACCTGCAATCCTAAGAAGAAAGTGAGCTCACCTATAGAACTCATCTGGAACTTCTTGTGCATCAATTTCTCAAACTCAGTGCATAACTCCTTCTTAGTAGATCTAAAAATGATATCATCTACATATATTTGAACTAGTAGAATATCACCTTTGACCTTTTTAATGAACAAAGTCTTGTCTATTATCCCTCTTTGAAATCTATTTTCTAATAAATAGGTAGACAAAGTCTCATACCAGGCTCTAGGAGCTTGATGTAGACCATATAATGCCTTTTCTACCTTATAAACTCTGTCAGGGAACTCTGGATCTTCAAACCCTGGAGGTTGGCAAACATAGACTTCCTCTTCAATCTTGCCATACAAAAATGCACTCTTCACATCCATCTGGTAAACAACAAAGTTCATGAATGAGGCATAGGCTAAGAACAGCCTAATTGCTTCAATCCTAGCAACTAGAGCAAAAACCTCATCATAATCTATTCCCTCTTCTTGAGTGTAACCCTGTGCAACCAGCCTTGCTTTGTTTCTAACAACAATACCTCTCTCATCTTTCTTGTTCCTGTAGACCCATTTTGTCCCAATGGCCCTCTTGCCATATGGTAAATCAACCAAAGTCCAAACCTTCTGCAATTTAAACTGTAGAAGCTCATCCTGCATTGCTTCTATCCAGCTTGGATCTGTCAAAGCTTGAATCACCTTCTTGGGTTCTACTTGTGATAGAAAACAAGCAAATAGACAATTTTGAAAGTCTTTGTGGTTTGTTCTCCTCTGCTTTTGAATTAAACTCATCAAACCATGTTCTTCAGAATTCTTGGTCATCCTTCTTGTTTGAGGTGCTGAATGTAGATCTCCAATAATCTGTTCAACTGGATGATCTTTGTGAACTCTTGTTGTTGCAATAGGACTGACAGGCATAGAAGACTCCAAATTATTCATGTCTCCTCCTGCAACAAAGTCTTCATCATCATAAGCACCACCAAATATGCCAGTATCTTCCAAATTAGGCATCTTTGGATCATCTGGAGGATTAGCATTAAAATAAGATAACCCATCAAAGTTAACAAGTGGACTAGCAGTATAAATACTGTTAGTGCTGTTAACATCAGCATCCTTTGTTCCAGCAGTATTAACAGGAGAACTAACAGCAGAAACACTGTTAGTGCTGTTAATGTTAATTTCAGCTTCTTTCCCTTGAACAATCAACCTTTCAAATTCTCTTAAATCCTGATCATCCTTGTCATCTTCTTTTGCTGGATCCTCAGTAGTTTTCTTTTCAACATCATCAGCAACCTTATTCATTCTGTGCTCTTAAGACTTGAGAGATAGATGAAATCAGGATTCCGTATGGTAGCAGTATATACTCAATGATAGGTACTGTCTTACTTCCTGTTGACCTGCCATCTAATCTTTATTACGGTACATGCATTACCCATTAGTTTTGTCAGTGTTCATATCAAAAACGCATTTCTTTTTAGTCCACTCCCTGCAACATTAGGTTTATTTTCAAGAAAAGTAATGTGCAAGGTCTCCTCTACTATCCTGGTTCTACTGTTAAATACTCTAAATGCCTTGCTATTCACAGAGTATCCAACAAAGAATCCCTCATCAGCCTTCCCATCAAACTTACCTAGGTGATCTAAGGTATTGAGAATTGTAACAGGACACCCAAATGGTCTCATAAAGCTTATTATTGGTGGTCTACCATTAAAAAGTTCATAAGGGGTCTTGTTGTGAGGCTTAATTACTAATACCCTATTTTGTACATAACAAGCAGTATTAACTGCTTCAGCCCAAAAGGTAGTAGGTAACTTTGAATCAGCTAGCATAGTCCTAGCAGCCTCTATTAGTGTTCTGTTTTTCCTTTCAGCTACTCCATTTTGTTGTGGAGTCCTAGCAACACTAAATTCTCTCTTAATCCCTTTCATCTCACAGAACTGATTCATTTCCTTATTCTTAAATTCAGTTCCATTGTCACATCTGATTATTTTGACTCTGTGATTTATTTGATTTTCTATTCCTGTTATAAAAGCCTTAAGGATTCCACTGGTCTCATCCTTAGTTGCTAAAAAGAAAACCCAACTAAATCTACTAAAGTCATCTGTGACAACTAGGCAGTACATCTTTTTCATTATACTCTTTACAAAAGTTAGACCAAATAAATCCATGTGCAACATTTGTAAAGGTTGGCTGATTGAGCTTACAGTTTTGGTCTTACAAGAAGCTTTATGTTGCTTTCCTTTCTGACAAGCAACACATGTGTGATCATTTTCAAAATTTTTTGAAGGTAAACCTCTTACAAGATTTCCCCTTACCAGTTTGTTCATAGTTTTGAAATTTATATGCCCAAGCCTCCTATGCCAAAGATTAGATTCATCTAATGTGGCCTTTGCAAAGAGACAAGTTAGACCTCCTGAAGGAACAACATTCTTTAAGTCAACACTGTACATGTTGTTCTTTCTTGTTGTGGATAGAACTATCGGGACTAACAATCCACACTTTTTCCTTGGGTTTAACTAGTTTGATCAAGGTGCAATTAACATTGGAGGTGTTATTAGTTGGTCAAGCATCCTAAATTCTGATAGAGTGCACAAATCAAGTTAAGGCCTTCGGGGTCATTGGAGCTTAGTGCAATAATAAACGTTTGGACTTCTGAATGTGTTTTTAGAGTCTACCATGTACTTTCTATCTGTGTTGGACCCACACCTATTATAACCGATAAACCTATGATTTCACTCAACCTAATGGTTGACTTTAGCATGTAATTTCAATGTCCTAGGTATGAAGATCGGAGGGGAGCCCGTGGCTGAGTGTCAATGAAGATGGATTCAGTGTTTATCTATATTCAATGCAACTTTTATTACTTTAAAAACTTAAGTCATCTTTTTGGTATTATGAAGCTTCTGTTTAATTACATATGTACTTAAATGATTTAGACTGATTTAAAACATATAGGGACCTAATGTAAAACACCTAAATATTTTTTGCTATGACATCCGAATGAAATCTGTCTTAAACGACCATTTAATTGGGTCGTACTCCTATATCTTGCTTGTTGTACTTTGACGTAGCAACCCCATTGTTACCATTCCGCTTGCTACCAGTTATTTGTTGGAGTTGTAACACGACATGTATATTTGATTAGGAATGATAGGTTACTGATCCTAAGACTTATATTAAGGATTATAATCAAAATTTGATAGGTGGTTTGGGTTAAAATGGGTAGAAAATGAGTAAACGGGTCAAAAGTTCCAATTAGGGCATAATTAGGGTTTTCTAGGTTTATTTCTTGTATAATTGAAGTAAAATGATGAAATGATGATGGAATATGATTGAGAATGTTGTAAATTAAGTTATTACAACTTATTTGAGTGTTGGTTTGGGTTTACAATGGATAAAAATCAAGAAACGGGTCATGGTTTAGAAACTAGCTCGGTTTTAGGGTTTAGGGTTTTGAATTAGGGTTTTGAGTGTAAAAAGATGTATGAAAGCTTATGAATAGAATAATTAGGGTTTACACATTGTATATTGAGTGTAGTAGCTTGTACACAAATGATGGTGAAGAAAATAGAATGAAAACGGAGGTAAAACGGCTATTTTGGAGATCATGCTTAATGACTTGTATATTGAGCTTTTAAAGACTTGTACCTTGACTTGAAGAGATTTTATATTTCAAATGAGATGTTATATTGTTTGTACATATGCTTTAGTAGCTTGTGCATTCACTTTAGATGTTAACCTTTCATGAAGTTAGGGTTTAGAGGCATACGATAACGGTTTAAAGCCCGTTTTGATATAATGTTGCAAATGACACATTATATGAGTAATGTACTTTGTAATAATGATATTAGGATATTGACTTGACATATTATAATGTTTGCTTGACATATATGAAGATAGGATGACATAGGTAGGTTGTGTGAGCTCGTCTACTTTAGTTATGCAAGTTACATTGCATATTGAGATATTGGCAATGCAAGTAATGTAATAAAGTGAAAAATTTCCCCGTATAATTGTGATCATAGTAAAATAGGTTGATTTGGTATTTGATGAAAATTATGGGTTGTTATACCTTCTAACATGTGAATATGCTCTATTAAATACATTTGATGTTGGTCTTGCACTATTTGCTGTTGGTCTTGTGTAGGCAGTATTAATTGGTCTGGCATTATTAACTGATACTACTGCTCTTGAAGAACTTTGCCTAGCAGTATTAAGTGTTTTAAAGCCAGATTTCATTAAGACTGCTTTTAGAACAAAATTTCTTTTTGGATGAGGGTGAGTTATTCTTTGAGAATTTTGGTGATTCGCCTTTCTAGCCTTGTTCCAAACAGGTTTTTCCACCATTTTCTTTTCATATAAATCACAATGTTTAATTAAATGGTTAAAACTGCCACATACATAGCAAGCTTTATTTTTAAACTCAAAATTACTTCCTAATTTCTGAGTCATCAAATTATTCCAGTGTCTCTTGTTACCTCTAGGACTTTGACTGTTTTTCCTAAGGTATTTAGCATGCTTATTGTTCTCTACCTTCTTAACGGCCTCCCTAGGTGATTTTACATGCTGATAAGATTTAACAAATTCTACTTTAGCATTACTAGGTTTTCTCTGTCCAGACTTAGACTCGGTCTCATTCTCATTCTCACTTTCAGATATCTAGTCTTCAATAAGTGGTTCACTAACAGACTTAGGTTTTGACACACTAGTCTTAACTTCACTAGTTGCAGCTGAAGGTACACTAGTTGTTGACTCACTAAATACATATTTATCCTTATCAGCAAGTACCAAATCAGGTTTAGGGGGCATGAAGTTCCCAGTATAGGGAGGGGAACAGCATGATACCCTTCACCTGTTTTGTACCTATCATTTACCTGACTATCAGATACTTAACTGTCAAACACTTGACTAGCATACCTCATACCAGACTTGAACTTATCACATATTTGACTATCTAATAGTTTGCTTAAATTCTTAGATGAATTTTCAAACTTTTCTAAGGTAAGTTTTAAATCATCTCTTTCTTTTTTAGCTTTTTCAAATTTCTTTCTAAGCTCTGTTAGTGCATTATCTCTCAACATAATATCAAGTTTTAAAATCTTTATCTCCCCTTAAAAAACAACCATATTCTTTTTATACACATCTAGTCTAGCCTCTACAGATTCTTAACCTACTTTATAAGCTCCTACATTTAATTGAGACTTATTAAAGTCTTTTGTCAGATTATCATAATGTTCTTTGAGAGTTTCATAAGATTTTAAACATGCTTTAGAACAAGTTGATACATCAGTATCTGAGCTTGAAGAACTTGAAGAAGTATAGGCCATAAGTGCAAAATTAGTAGGTCCTTCTTTAGCCTGATCACTAAAATCATACCCAGATCCATCACACTAAGATACTAAAGCATTTGAAGTAGTTTCCTCAACTGGCACAATCCTTCTTGTTGTCTCCCTCTTTCTACAGTCTTGATTCTTAGGTGCCCTGCATTCCCTAGCAAAATGACCTCTTATGTGGCAATTATAGCATTCTACCTTGGTCTTGTCAAAGCCAATGGTATCAGTTCCATTAACACCTAGATTCCTTCATGTCTTCTTGAGAAATCTCCTTGCTCTCATTGTCAGCATTGCCATCTGCCACTTCAAGTCTATCTCCTCTAAATCATTAGGATCAATTTTCTTTAGGTCTTCATTGTCTAATTGTGAACTGTTAGACTAACTAGCAAAGAAGGAGTAGATCACAGCATCACTCATACTATCAACATTTGGTAAAGTAGAAGCATTATTCTTGGAGTTAGTAGCAGAAACACCATGAGCAGTCTTAACTGCTTCATTGGTGCTGCTAGTGATATTGGAAGACACAAAAGCTACGTTTTATGTGTTTTGGTTTGTGCTAGATGACCCCATGATTTCAGCTTCATAAATCTTCAGATTATTGTACAAGTCATTCATGCTTAGATCTTCTAAATCAGGTTTGTTCCTCCAAATCAGGGTATGAGTCTTCCACTCAGATGGCAGACTTCTTAATAACTTCATATTCACATCTTATTGAGAAATAGTTTCTCCATGAATCTCTAGTTGACTGATAATTTTTTTCAGCCTATCATAGATCTGGCCAAGTCCTTCTGAGCTTTTTCCATTGAAATTCTCATACTGCTATTTAAGAAGTGTCTTATGTACTTTCTTTGACTCCTTATTACCTCCAAACCTCTTCTCAATAGCTTCTATCAGAGTCTTGGCACTTTTGTAGGTGTTGAACTTTAGTTGATGTTCATTAGGGAAAGCCATCAACAGAGTACCTCTTGCCTTTAACTAATTCTTCTTTGCTAGCTTTTGTTTTGTAGTAGTAGGAGGTACTGATGTCTCAACACCATCAATAGTTCTGGTTGGCAGGGGTGATTCACCATTTAAGATTACTTCCCAAATAGCATAATCAGTCATTAAGAAGTGTTGTTCGATCCTCATCTTCCAAAACTCAAATTTGCCTGGATTGAGCACTGGAAGTTTTGCAGTAGCAACCACTTGCGCAGATACTGACTCCATCTTTTCTTGAAATAAATAGATCTTGTGTGTAGAATGGTTCTTCTTATTCAAAGTTTCTTAAACAAGCTCTGATACCACTTGTTGATCCCACTTGAATAGATCTTGCTTAGCTTGTAAAAAGGCTTAGTTGTATAGAATAAATCCAAGACAGCTATGGTAGAAACTTTGATTGAATATATCAAAGACTATGCGAAATCTAGTCTATGATACTAAGAAGAACAAGCAATTAAACAGTGACAAATAAGATTGTATAATGTCAAACTTTAAGCCTCAATATATTAATACGAACACTCTTGATAGTGTTAGGGTTATACAAAACCTTGAAGCTATAAATGACTTAATATGAAAAATAAGATATATGAACTACATGCCCTAGGGTCTTCTTTTATACACCAAGAAACCCTAATGGGCTTACAACGCGTTTTCTACTCATACATATCTCTTCCTAAAATATCTTATACATATCTCTTTAGCAGTACTAAAACAGACTAATAGTACTAACTAAGTATAACAGTTGAAAATCTTCTAGCAGTAGTAACATTTTGTACTTGCAGTACTATTATTACACTAGCAGTAGTAATGACTTAGAACCTTTTCTTCAATCTTGAGCAGCAACAGTAACTCCAACCAGCAGTTGTAACTTGAACCAGCAGTAGTAATAGTTAAGAATCCTTTTATTCTCAATATTTTCTCTCTCTCTCTCTTTTTTTATAACATCACTTGGGGTTTTTAGATACACCCCTACACTTGAGCTTTTACATACTCGACACATGAACTAATCTAATGACCCGAATTGAGGTCGATCAAAATAACATAAAGATTATCCAACAAAGTGTATTTACAATCCCTTTGTTTCAGATACTGTGTTAAAAATAGATACGGATCAAAGTCATTCCATTTTTTAATGATTTTGTTTCTCGTATATATAATTAAACAAGATTACCAAAAATCATTAAGACATATCTACATGAGTTTTTGGGTGTGGCCACTTATACATCTGATTAACCCTACGAGGGGCCCAGTGGCATCATTCTTTAACTATTGAAGGAACAAATTCTTTATTGACTACAAGTGTCATGTCACATGCTTCATAATTACTTCTAAAATAGTCCTTATTAGCTACCTTATTCATGATAGCTAGAACTAAATCAAGGAGAACAATCCACACATGCATGACCTACTTGCATCTCAAGTCTAAGTATTTAGTAAACAAAATTACTTACAAGATTCACTTAATGACGCTGATCCATAAAGTGATAATCTTGTTAGTTGAGGAAGTATAATATTCATCTTATGGATATCATGTGAGTTTGGCAGACACATCCTTTAATATCCAAGATATCACCAATCACTCAGATTTGTCTTAGTTCAACAATATTCCCATATTGTTGATCGATAACGAACTAATATAGAATAATAAATATTATTCACGGATTAAACATGCAAATATAGGACACAATTTATATTAAATATAACTTCATACAACGTATCTTTATCATTAATAAAATTGTCTTAACATTCCTTATCCAAATACTAAACACAAATCTACATGAAACTACTAGCTAAATGAAGTGCCATGCTCCTAGCATGTTTGAGTAAGCTTTCCTTTCAATAAAGCCTTCGTAAAAGGATCTATTAGATTGTCATCTATGTGAACTTTAAGAAGATTAATTTCGCCCAGTTCAATACACTCGCGAACATAATGATATCTTCTATGGTAGTGTCTGGCGCCCCTCTGAACCCCCGGTTCGTTGGCAATAAGAAGTGCGGCTGAATTATCGCAAAACATCTTAATAGGTTCGTTTATTGTTGGTACAATACCAAGCCCTGAAATAAATTTCCTAATCCAAACAGCTTCCATTGCTGCTTCTGAAGCAACTATGAATTTAGCTTTTGTAGCAGACATTGTAGTGGTACTTTGCTTGGAACTTTTCCAATCCATCGCGCCTCTATTCAAAACGAAGACGTGTAATGTTTGAGATTTTATTTCATATCTATCAGTCTCAAATCCAGCATCATAATAGCAATCAACTCGAAGTTCATCTATAGGATTTCCACCATAAACCAATAACATATCTTTAGTATTTCTTAAATACTTAAGAATGGTTTTCATAACACTCCAGCGTGGTTCTCCTGGATTCTATTAAAAATGGCTTGTTAGGTTTTGCATGAATGCAACTCACATGAATATAATTATAATAGTGTATTTACATAAGCCTAAATATTACTATTTGGTTCAAGCCTAAAATTTTTAATGGGTTCAAGCCCAAAATTAAAAAATGGTCGTATGTGGTGTGGTGCGGTTAAAACCTGAAAATCCGCATTTGAAAACCGCAAAACCAAAACCGCAGGATCCGCATGGGCGGTTAATACTTTTATAGAATCCGCAATTACGGATGGGGTGTGGTTTTTGCCAGAATCTGCACCGATCCGCACCATGCTCACCCCTAATTGTTGGTACTATACCAAACCCTGAAATAAACTTCCTAATCCACACAGCTTCCACCGCAGCTTCTGAAGCAGCTATGTATTCAGCTTCATTGTAGTAGTACTTTGCTTGGAGCTCTTCACGTATCATCAGAATTGTTATTCGGCGCCTACTGCAGCCTCCATTCAAAACGAAGACATATCATGTATGAGATTTTGTATCATATCTATCAGTCTTAAATCCAACATCGCAATACCAATCAACTCGAAGTTCAGCTTCAGGATTTCCACCATAAATCTAGGAACATATCTTTAGTATTTCTTAAATACTTAAGAATGGTTTTCATAGCACTCCAGTGTAGTTCTCCTGGATTCTATTAAAAACGGCTTGTTAGGTTTTGCGTAAATGTAACACTAGGTCTAGTGCATCTAACCGCATACATAATGAATCCTACTTCTGAAGCATAGGAAACATTTTGCATATGCTTCATCTCTTCAGGTGTTGAAGCACCTTTTGTTTTATTTAAGTTAAGTCTTTCTTGCATGGGGATATAACCGCGTTTGGAAGTATCCATCCTAAATATTTTCAAGATTTTATCTATGTAAGCACTTTGACGTAGTCTAATTTATCGCTTCGGTCTATCTTGGTAGATCTTGATTCCAAGAATAAATGTTGCTTCCCTCAAATCTTTCATGGCGAAACATTTTCTAGGATATGACTTTACACTTTGTAAACTTGGAATATGAATTCCCATGATAATTATGTCATCGACATATAAGATGAGGAATTTAACATTACTCCTACTAGCCTTTTGATATACACATGGCTCATCAAGATTTTGAGCAAATCCAAACATTGTGATTTCCTAATCAAATCTTTTATTCCAGCTTCTTGATGCTTGCTTAAGACCATAAATGGATCTTTGAAGCTGGCATACTTTCCTGGGATGATTAGGATAAACAAAACCTTCTGGTTGCACCATATAAACTTCTTCATTATAATAACAATTTAAGAAGGCAGTTTTGACATCCATTTGCCATATCTTATAGTCATAGAACGCCGCTATGGCTATAAGAATCATAATATCTCTAATGTTAGCAACAGGTGAGAATGTTTCTTCATAATCAACCCTGTAGGTTTGAGTATAACCCTTTGCTACTAGACAAGCTTTATAGGTAGGTACAATGCCATCCATGTCGGTCTTTTTCTTGAAAAACCATTTGCTCCTAATAGTCTTACAATTAGGAGGAAGATCAACCAAGCACCAGACTTGATTATCTTTCATGGATTGCATTTCCGCGTTTATTAAGATCCCCTAAACTATGCTCCTTCACTTCCACATTTAGACATAAGCGATCGGGAGCTCGATGTGTCATCGCGGACCTACGAATGGGAACAACTTCCTCTTGAGGTGGTTCAAAACCTTCAACCTATATAGGAATTTCGCTAGTGTTTTCAGAAGGTGATGTATCTTTATCTTGAATTTCTTCAAGTTCTTTGGCCCTCCCACTGACTTCTTGAGATATAAGATTTTTCTCTAAGAACTCAGCATACCTCGCAACAACTATTTTGTTTTCAGGTGGGAAGTAGAAATAGTAACCCATCGTTTCCTTTGGGTATCCTATAAAGATACACTTAACAAACCTTTGTTAGAGTTTGTCAGGCGTATCCCGCTTCACAAGCGCCTCACATCCCCAGATCTTTAAATAAGACAAGTTAGGAACTTTTCCATACCATAATTCATATGGTGTCTTATCAACCTTATTGGTTGAAACCATATTGAGAATGCGTGTAGCAGTCTCTAGAGCATAATCTCAAAAGGATAATGGCAGAGTTGTAAGATTCATCATAGATCGAACCATGTCTAACAAAGTACGATTCCTTCTTTCAGACACCCCATTGTGTTGTGGTGTATATGGAGGTGTAAGTTGTTGAACAATTCCACAAGCTTTGAGATAGTCTTTAAACTCTTGAGTAATGTATTCGCCTCCTCGATCTGATCGAAATGCCTTTATAGTCTTTCCGAGTTGATTTTATACTTTCATTCTTAAACACCTTGAATGTTTCAAAGACTTCATGTTTACGTTTAGGTAAATAAACATAACCATAACGACTATAATCATCTGTAAAGGTGATGAAGCCGTTATCATTATAAATAAAATTAACATTTGGCACAAGATTAAGCATATCAATTTCATAAATACCATCACTCGGAATAGCATTAAAATAAAGAACATAATTCTTAGAAACTAAAATTTCATAATCCGTAAAACATTGGATAAAACCATTGTCTACCAAACGTGAAACTAAAACAACACCTCTAGTTATAGTAGGTGCATAATGACAATTGTCTAAACAAATCACTAGGCCATTAGGTAAAACTAAGTCATCACTTCCAATAGCTTCTACTTGTGCACGAACGCCATTGCCCACACACAAATAGAGAGTTCCTTGTTTTAGCTTCCTTTCCCCTCTAAGACCCTGTTTTGTGTTACAAATGTGAGTACCACAACCAGTGTCATACACCTAGGATTTATTAGGGAAAGAAAATAATTCTATAGTGAAGAGACTTAAAGAACTGTCAGTGCCAACTTGCTTCTTCTTAATCAACTCAGCAAGGTAAGCAGGACAATTCCTCTTACAATGCCCCACCTCTTTGAAGTGGTGGCAGGCATCATCCTTTGTCCGGTGCTCTTTAGCATAAGGTTTAGGGTTTTTAGTCTTAGGGATTGTCACACCTCATAAATTTCAGGTAGTTATTTTAAACTTTTCTGTTCACTATTTTGACTTTATACGTTACGTTTAAATTTAACCTAAAACCGAGAAGTTGTCCCGCGTAAAACTGAAAAACATCATCGGACGCGTTCCGGCTTCGGATTAAAATTAGTATATTTGTTATATGCATTATTTTATCATTTCAAAGTGTTACATAGGTCACGTACACTTCCGTTTACGATTTCTATGTTTTCACGTACATTTTGCGTTTTTCGCGTTTTTGATCAAACGGAACTCCAGAAACCCGTAATCTTTTCACGTAAACTCTAGTTATCATATATCTTGGGATTAGAAGTCCAAAATTTCATGGATGTCCTTCCCCCTACTCAAATTACACTCATGCACACACTAAATTAATTATAATAGAATCTTTTCACTTTAGCTCATGGTCCCCTCCCCCTCCCTTAGCTTGGCTCACCCTTTGGCTCTAAGTTTACTTTGGCTCCACTCCCCTCTCCTTTGGCTCCAAGTTCTTACTCCACTATAAATGTCATCCATATTTCATTTCTTATAAATTTTACACACACTAGCTAAACTCTTGCAATTTTCTTTTCTTCCTTTCTTTTGTATTATAACCGAACCACACACATACTCACTTGGTTAAGTGTGTGTGTTGACTTGACAACCAATACAAAACCCTAGTACTTGGGATCCTCTTATAAATACCATACTATACACACTAGGGTTCTCATTCTTTTCAAGCCACCAAGAAATTTTCTTTCTTCCTTTTTCCTTCCCCTCACCCACGGCACAAACACACCCTTAATAGGGTTTCCATATCTTTGATTTCTCTTCAAGATCTAGTGTTTCTATATATTATTCAAGGTTATTTAAGGAAGATGCAAGTGTTGGTTCATTTGTTTAAGGGTTTTTGTTATAGATCTATAGTTAGGGTTTCAAATAAATTTGGGGGTTTTGCAAGATCTTAGTGTATGTTATAGATCTAGTGTTCAATCTTATTCCTTTATCATTTGTAAGTTCTTTCTTGAACCTCCTTTTGATTTCTTTATTTTCTTATGCTATTGGTTTAAATCCTATTGTGTTTGTGCAAGTCTTTTAAAAATAAACAAGATGACACATGAACTAGTTATATTTTATGGCTCTTTGATTTACATATTGTTTTGATTGTGAGTATGAGTGACCATGTATGTTGCAACAAAGATGCTGATGAGATTAGAGTAGTTTTAATGATGGTTTGATGGTGGATTAGAAGTGAATGGAGATTAGGTTAGATTAGGCACTATTGTGAAGTTTGGATGGATTTTTTAGAAGCGTTTACAAAAAATAAGGTTGCTGGTCCGAATTTGTTTTAGGATTTTGGGCGACTTAATAATGTTTTCATTAGTCAAGAAGGTAGTTTTTGGATAGCTCGTTTCGTATAGATAGTTTTTCATATATCGAACACTAAAATCGGACTTAAAACGACCAAGTTACACTCAAATGAAACTTGAAACATTTTTCGGCAAAAGGATTTTTTATACAATTAGATCCGGAACGAAAATGACCATTTTGACCCCTTTCGAGTTCGTTTCGGCCAAATTGTAAAACACAAACATGGCCTAAAATTAAGTTTCCCTTCCAAAGTCGCGAAAATTGTGTTAAAAATGCTTTATGAGTGAGATAGACCTAGTTTTTGTCAAGTTATTTTCGGACATATAATTTTATATATTAAAACGTTTTCAAGCGGGTTAGGTCCGTTTAGGTTTCGAAAGCCTTAGAAAACATTAATGTAGTGATTTGATCTTATTACGAAGGGTTAGGAGTTTTCTAAGAATGATAAAGTGATACCGTTGAACGTTACTAAAAATAGTAAGTTAGTACGAATTAGCGAAATAGAAATGTAAAGTAGGCGTTTAGGTTTCGTTAGTGCGTTTATGGAATTGTGGACTTAAGAAATATAGGAGACGGTATTAACATCCCGAAACTTAAAACTTTCCGAAAATAGAAAGTTTCTTAAAATAGTAACTTTCCGAAAATGGCAACTTTTCGTAAGAATGGCGTAACATTTATATAAACCTAATGAGTTCGTAAAGACACGTTTTTTGTTAAATAAACTAAATCACAAACACATATGGATGTCTATTTTTATAAACGTTTTATGCAACGTTTCATTATTATTTCTCGTTCTAAGGTGCGTCTTATAATTAGGTCGCGGTTAGAGTCGTTTGGTTACTTTGTTCTCCTCGTTGATTTACTATCTCACCGTTTGCTTAAGGTGAGTTCATAGCCCCACGTTTGACTTGTTTCATATGTATCTTATAACTTTTGGGGAGAGAACATGCTCGTTTACAAACTTGTTTACTCTAATGATTTCAAACTTTTATAAATGTTTGTTTGCAATATCGGTTACATGATTGATATCACATTTTGTTTTACTTATGGATACAATTACTTAAAGCCTTTCTTTTGGAAATACGTTGGTTACTTTTACTTTGGACACAAGTACTTTACGTGAGAATTTCTCGGTTTACGTGTTGCCTAAGTAGAATTGAAACTTGTATGCCCGAGTTATCATGAACCGTTAGTTACTTATGATCAGTTGGATTGGTAAGTGAGCGCGGGTGTTGTAAATAGATCTATTGGGACTAATCATCCCCGTCCGGGTAAGTAGCTCTTACTAGTTTGAGTTTGCCAAGAACAAACAGACGTATACCATGTCGAGTGATATGGTGAAGCGCCATGATGGCACCCATCAGGGCAAGTTAATTAAGCATTATGCATGCTTCCATTACATTAACCTCTATGTCATGAGCTTAGTGCAATGTAAATACCTTTTATGTGAAGTTGTATCTATTATAACTGTCACATACGTTTTATAACTTGTGGTCCACACTGCTTTCGTTGAACATTTCAAATTGCTAAATACTTTTCATAATACTATGAGTGAAGCAGTATTCACTAAACATTTTTTATTCTCGCAAATGCTTTACCTAAACATATGAATTCACCAACTTTATGTTGACGTTTTAAGCATGTTTTTCAGGTGCTTAGCTTTGGACTTCTCTCATGTGCTATGTGGAGTCTACGTGCAATATGATATCATCTTTCAAGACTTTATTATCATTCATACTCTTTGTCTTTTGAAAACTTAATTATGCTTCCGTAACGTTTTAAATTTCTTTTCAAATCTTGTAAGACTTATCCATTTTTAATAAATACAACGAGTTATGATTTTCAAAACGTCCATTAGGGGTCGTTCCCTTGATCTTGAGTGATGTATATTATAACGTCACGCCCTCAGACACGTATTTCGTCCAGGCCCTGTTTGGGGGTGTGACAGGGATAAAACTTGTATCCTTTCCCTTGCCTTTTCCTTTACCTTTGCCTTTAGCATTAAGCGATTTCTCATTGGCTTTCTGGATTCTACCACCTTGAATCGCCATTACTTGTGGTGTAGCAGCCTTTTTAGGTAAACCTTTCTCATACTCATTAAGCAGAGCATGTAGTTCACCAATTGTCTTCCCCATGTTATGCATATTGTAGTTCCTTACAAATCCAGCAAAGTTACTAGTGAGGTTGATGTGTCGTTGTGTGGTGTATATTTTTATGATTCAAGTTTTAAATTTATATTTTGCCGACTTAACCAAAAACAACACTTTAACGGGCAGTGTACCCGGTCGGTAGTAGTTTCGTGGTAAGTAGGGTATCGAACACTTGAAGCGAGGTTAAATCTCTCGATTTATTTATATTTTGGTTATCTAATCTATGTTAATTCTAATCTAAGTCAAACCTATGCTAATCCTATGTTAGTTCTAATCCTAATTCTAACAGGTAAAAGGGGGGTTTCGGTCTGAGAGACTGACATGGGTTTGGTTGGTGACTACAATCAATTCAAGACACTTTAACCCACACAAGCAAATTAACAGAAGATAAAAGAGCGGTCGAGCCTTATGATAGAAAACTGTATTAGCCATCATTAATCCGATTAGAAGTTGGTTTGTTTATTCAGTGCAATGATTACTTATCTCGAAGAGGCATATCATTCTTAAACTTAGGCGGGACTTCATCCTAAGACCTAGACACATTAATTATGTCACAATTAAAGCATCTGCATAAAGCATCCTTATTTGCTGATTATAATCTATCTTAGGGATTAAAGCAATGGTGATCTTGTTAAACCCTAGCTCATAGAGACTTTACCCACTTACTGCTTAATGGCAATTTATACTCTAGTAGTCCACTTGTCCAACTATCCAATGGAATCAGAACATTATTTGTTGAATTATCTAGATTCACCTACTAGTCAACATGTTCAATAAACCAAAGGCAATTTCCGTTAACTAGTTAAGCCAGAAGCGTATCCTTAGCACGATTTTAAAAGGACAATACTTGTGATCCTATGATTCTAGATGTATAAATTACTATATGGAGAGCTATCCTGGCATCTAGATTATTTGGTCCGTATCACTAGATCCAGTTGAATGATAGGTCGCATACAAAAGTACGTAAACAAGTATAAATTGATAAACATAAACAAACATACAATGATAAATTAAGAAATCGAGATATAAACAAAACCAAACATTCAAATCTTCATAATAATGGCAAATACCCGAAGGTATTAGCCTTCAAACATCATAATTAATACAAGAGTAATTGTTTTAGCCAAGGTAAACTGTTGATAGAAATATAATGCCTAAAAACATTATAAATATCTTTCACATCTTTACGTTTTGATAATCACAAAATATAAAAACATTCAACGTATGATTTAACGTAAACAAGTAATTAGGAGTAAATTCTCATTTCAACATTTACATCACTTAAAGGTATGAATAAATAAATGCTTAATGCATTTTATGATCAAAGGAAATTTTTATTCAACCTCAAACTTTTATAAAATATTGTAAACATTTTTATAAACATCACAAAACATTTTCTACATTTAAAAGAAATATTTTATTCAAAATAAACATTTTGAATTTCAAATTTTCGAACCTAAAACGGCTAGAAAAAGTCCAGTAAACACCTCCCCTGAATAGGACAAAAAGGGGAGCGTCTGAAAATGGGCGGCCCCCTTAAATACATGGGCGGCCCCCTTAATTATAAGGGGGCCGACACCCTATTTAAGGGGACCGGCCATAGACCCCGCTCCTCCAGCTTGTCCTATAAATACTGGACTATTCCCCAACATTTTTCTCACCTTTTGCACTCATTCTTTCTGTTCTAAAACAGCCCACACATCTCTCTAAATCCTTTGATCATTTAATCATAAAGCTTTGTTTCCAAGTGATCCAAGCTCAATTCCTCAAGTGCAAGAGAAGAATACTTCCATCATTAATTGCTCTTTTTCCCTCCTCTGAAAATTGACTTCTGGTTAGGTATCGAGAATATGATTTAGCACACTTAAAACTCGTTTTTTGAGTTTTCTATTATACTGTCTGGAAGTCGGTTCGATACGGCGTATCCAATGGGTTGGATACGGCGTATTGGAGTTTCTTGGAGTAGGGACCACGTTTGATATCTTCCAGAATATTTTATTCCCATATAGCTTGAATACGGCGTATTGCCTTTCCTGGATACGGCGTATTGATCTTCTTTCCTTTGTGGTCTTTGGTGAGTGCAGGCACGGATACGCCGTATCTTCCTTGATGGATACAGCGTATTGGTTGTCAGAATAGTAATCTTCAAAATATCTTCGTTTAAGCTCCAGAATATTCACCAAGTACTCTATAATTACGACAATTCTTAAATATAAACGATTAAGTAACAATTCTTTGCAATAACTATACAAAATGAGTTAATAACATAGGATAAATGATGCTATAAAATAGACGTTATTTAATGTCATCAAATATCCCCCCACTTGAATCCTAATTGTCCTCAAGTAGCCTTTATAAGTTTATAAAAATGTATCCCTAAGGATATTTTCCGTTAAAGCATTTATTTGATCTATTACAAGTACACAACCAAACACCTTACGAAATAGGAAGATGAAAACACTCAACTAATCTATGTGGTAACATGTAACTAATTTGCTTAATTGCTCGGTCATGATGAGTATTCTATCATAAGCTTGGCAAGGATACACATCTTCACCGCTAAAGCTAAGGAGTAACAAGTTTATAAAGGTAAATATGTGTTTGTATGATAAGGCTTAGGGTTGATTACTCTAACTAATCTTTATCGATACCAATATTCCAGGAGGGCAACAAAGACCACACATACACACCCGTAACGACAGGACAGACACATGTTACTGCTCACTCCCACCTCGAATAAGCTAAAGAGTAGGAATACTAGAGTAATATAGGGTATGAATCTTCTAACTTTCACCAATAGTAATAAACCAACAAGGCAGCTGAGACATGCATACATGGCCGTAACGACGGAATAGACATGCACGCTCGATCACATCGTCATTCGCATAAAACCCATGGTTAATGATTAGGAAAGGGAAATAAATTGTTGTTTAAATAAAAATTATGAAACAAATAGATTAACTCTAAAATACAAGTTGCTAGACACTTTTTCCCGACCGTTACCATGATAAAGACACAACTATTTACAACGTCTTGAACATAGATCAAAAACAACAACCTAAGTTGGCGTTCCCGTAATGGTCAACTTCCCAAACATCCCATACTTTACATACTTTACAAGGCAAGTAGTGATATCTTCCACTTTATACAATACTCTACATCGTCGATTTGTATCAATGAATAATCGATCCATCGTGTAATTTCTTCGGTAGTTTCCAAACGATTATCTTCAAACTTTTCTTTTCTTTTTTTGTTGCGATTATTCTAAAAAAAAATTCATACACTATACTACGAAACTCGGTGTAGTTTCACCATCTTCACGATCATAATAATTCCGGATAATTCCTTCGATAATTCTTCGTTCTTCGGACGTACCATTAATTGCGATGGTAGTAAAAGTACATAAGTTTTGACTATAATATACATTCCCATTTGCGATGTGAAAATTTCTTCCAACCATACCAAAATAGACACAAGCCTCGGGAAATACAAACTTTACACTTTAAGTAACTAGCAACTGTAAAATAAACTTAATCTAACAGGGTAGGCTAAGGTGTAAAGGTGTAACGAAACAAATATTTGTGTGTTCTAAAGATTGGCTCTACAATTGTTCACTAAAAACTAGGGGATCTACTCTAAAATAGAGTAAACAAAGGGTTTATATGATTAACCTAACAGTTAATAAGTAATAAGTAACTTAAAGGCATTTTTGTATAAATCCTAAATATTACCAATTTAACAAGTTTATTCCATCTAAGTCCATAGTACTTATCACTAGCGGTCTCGGAATAGATATACCAAGCCAAGTCTTAAAGTCTTATAACATCACCGCAACACTCATATTTGTGAATTTGGGTAAGAAAATTTAGAAACAGATAGGATAAATCCTCACAAAATCAAACAGTTATTAGTGCGGTTATGTATCAAGTAGTTCACAAAAGTAACGCTTGAATTTTTTAAAAATTTGAGCATAATTTAAGCATTTTAAGAGTGAAATTAGGACAAGTAAACATTAAAATTTCCATCCCCACCACATGAATTATACACCTGCCTCGTGTATAGATCAAACATTAAATCACATTAAATAAAAAAGAATTAGATGAAACCTCCCTGATATTTGGCTCTTAGAATTCTCCAATGCGTTTATGGAGCAAGAATTTGTGTTGAACACAATCTTGAAGTTTCTAGACTCCAACACTTTAAGATCCTCCAGATTGTAAATTTTCCACCAATATTCGTCGATTTTCTTTCACGATGTCCGGTATAAAACATAGGAAAAAAAAACGTGTATTCCTATCTTGGTATCTACGGTTAATTTAAACTAAACTAAACAGACTAAATACGGGTCAGTTTTGGTGAATACGTCGTATCATGTGCATGAATACGCCGTATTGCCAGGCCTGACAATAATGTTTTTAAAGTGCATAAAAAGTAACGTCCAGACAATCAGTACGTCGTATGGTATGAAGCGGATACGCCGTATTGATGTCTGGGAAGACAGACTCGATAAAATTAAATAAGAATCCGGGTTGTCTCTCGGGAAGCACTTTTGTTTACAACGAAGTCTTTAAGTTAGACTTTTCTCCAGCTTCTCTTCATTCAGCTCTAGTTACCATTCATCAATTGTCCTTTTTTTGAAAAATATCTTGGTAGATTTTGGACATATTATCTTCGTTTCTCTCCCAAATATTATATTCATATCTTCTTATAACAATATATTCTTCATTAGGTCTAAGCGAGTACCGAACAGCTTCAAACTTTTTTGCTTTACACATTCTTTTGTTGGGTTGCTCATCAATGAATTCGGATGTATTGCTATATTTGCGCTTCGTCTGACTTTGTTCATCTTCTTTTTTGGTGTCGCATTTTCCGCGTGTTATCAGATAAGGTTTGAAGAACGAGTCAGTGGTGGTGTTGTTACTACTCAAGATACTGTCATTCATTCGTCTCTTATTCCATCTCTCATTCATCCAAGCATGGAATAATAATTTTTTAGTTCTTCCATCCATTTTCATGTGTTTATCAAATGACGAATTTACTCGTGATATGAATTCGAGTGGATCAATCTCCCAGTTGTCTCCTTTGTCCAACATTTCTTCTTCTCCATCGTATGATTCAGGATAAAATTTACAGAAGAATTTTTCAACAAGTTCTTCCCAAACGGTGATTTTTCCGTCTCCTTCATTTATCCACCATTGTTTTTCCTCATCAGCCAACGAGAGAGGAAATATCTTCATTCGTAGTTGATGGGAATCCACACCAGGAATATAGATTGAATCAATCATTTTAAGTACCATAGCAATGTGGTTTATCACGTCATCGTCAATCCATCCGTGGTATGCATTCATTTGTAATTCCTCCAAAAATTCCTTGCTGAGTTCAATGTTTATTTCGTTACTGGTGATAGAAAGATTCAATTTATTTTGAGCATTCACTACGTATTCTTCTAAAGTTGGTTCAGCCGTGACTTCTTATGGTATCTCCTTCAATCTACTAGCTCTGATAAGTACTTCCTGTAACAAGGGTAAAAATATCAGCAGGATTTGCTCTGAAGAAAGATAGAAAAAAATTTAGCACGAAAATCAAATACAAAAACTAAGATTCTGATTCTGTTTCAGTTGATCGATACGCCGTATTCAATAAAAGTGAATACATCATATTAATTGATTGAATGAATACACTGTATTGGACAGAAAGTTGGATACGCCGTATTACGAAAACAATTAAATTAAACACACAAATATACAAGCAAACAATTAAACTAAAAAAATATACAGAATATACAAGAATATACACTAATCTAATTAACACTACTTTTAAGGGTTAGATCCAATGTTAAAAACCAAAATACAAAATAAAAATCAAGATTAATTTTCACTCCCCGGCAATGGCGCCAAAAACTTGATGTGTCGTTGTGTGGTGTATATTTTTATGATTCAAGTTTTAAATTTATATTTTTCCGACTTAACAAAAAAACACTTTAACGGGCAGTGTACCCGGTCGGTAGTAGTTTCGTGGTAAGTAGGGTGTCA
Organism: Tanacetum coccineum; assembly: GCA_026074375.1. Lineage (NCBI taxonomy): Eukaryota > Viridiplantae > Streptophyta > Magnoliopsida > Asterales > Asteraceae > Tanacetum > Tanacetum coccineum. Next base: position 90,036 of record BQNB010005940.1, read on the forward strand.
AACACTTGAAGTGAGGTAAAATCTCTCGATTTATTTATATTTTTGTTATCTAATCTATGTTAATTCTAATCTAAGTCAAACCTATGCTAATCCTATGTTAGTTCTAATCCTAATTCTAACAGGTAAAAGGGGGTTTCAGTCTAAGAGACTGGCACGGGTTTGGTTGGTGACTACAATCAATTCAAGACACTTTAACCCACGCGAGCAAATTAACAGAAGATAAAAGAGCGGTTGAGCCTTATGATAGAAAACTGTATTAGCCATCATTAATCCGATTAGAAGTTGGTTTGTTTATTCAGTGCAATGATTACTTATCTCGAAGAGGCATATCATTCTTAGACTTAGGCGGGACTTCAACCTAAGACCTAGACACATTAATTCTGTCACAATTAAAGCATCCGCATAAAGCATCCTTATTTGCTAATTATAATTTATCTTAGGAATTAAAGCAATAGTGATCTTGTTAAACCCTAACTCATAGAGATTTTACCCACTTACTGCTTAATGGCAATTTATACTCTAGTAGTCCACTTGTCCAACTATCTAATGGAATCAGAACATTTTTTGTTGAATTATCTAGATTCACCTACTAGTCAACATGTGATAACATCAAATATTTAATACTTTTGGTGGCAAAATACCCCTAAATACCTGCAAATGTCTGACTAACACTCGAAAACGAGATATTTTTTTATTGTTTGTAGTTTTCAGGTGAAATGCAGGAAAGTGACAAGAAACATGGGAAAAATGACTTAAAGTGTAAATTCTAAAGAATGATACGGCGTAACAGCAAAAATGATTACGCCGTAACATAAATTAAGCAAGTACGAAGATCAAGGAAGACTTTACGGCGTAACACTATATCTAGTTACGCCGTAACCTTATATTTGGAAGGAAATCTCGTCAAAGTTATAGTTACGGCGTAACACCGTATCCAGTTACGCCATAACCATGAAGATCTACAAATATGGAATGAATATCATGTACATATGGAAGTTATATGAAGGTTACGGCGTAACACCATATCTGGTTACGCCGTAATAGCTGCTTAATTATGGAATGCCGTGTAAGTTGGTTACGGTGTAACACCTTTATTGGTTACGCTGTAACAGGTACGATAACTATAAATAGAGGCCTCATTCAAGCTATTATGACATCACTTCATCCACAGTCAATTGGAGAGGCGACAAAGGCTTCCAACCTTCAAAGAATTCCACCTGGAGTCCAAGGGAGATCACACTTTACTTACTTTTTGTATTTAATCGTTCAAATTACGAATCCTGTAAGAATTATGAGTTTTCAATGTATGATTTCTTCTATCTCTTACTGTGTTTCCGTTACCATGAGCGGCTAAGCACTTAAAGTGCTAGCCTAGTTATGAATATACTTTTCTTATGATTGTTTTCTGTTGAATTATAGTTTCATTAGATATTCCTTAACTATCGTGTAACCCTGGGTTTTGGTAGTACGGGTGGTTTGGACCTAGCTTGCCCCATTAATAGATTACCTTGTCATGATGGGATCCAATGGGTACTAGGGAGGATCACTAACTCTTTACCTGGTATAGGAACTGACCGGTCACCGCACAAATCACTTGATACTTAAAAAGCACAGGAACTCTTTCAGAGGGGGTTAATAATCTTTATAGGTTATTAGATATGTTTTGGGAATAGTTGAGATTAATCACTACAACCTAGATAACCTACCTCCCAGATGATTCGGGACTGATTCAGAATCGCAGGAAGTATAGGATAGACTGTATATGCACATTCAATTCTATCGACCTTAGAAACCAGTAATGAAACCATAGTTTGACATTGCACAGGAAATTGTCTTCATAACAATAGTAATGAAGTAACTAGGTTAGCACGCTTTCTCTCTTGATATCTCTTATCCTTTTAATTTTAGTTATTTATTTTATTGTATTGTTTTTCTATTTCTTTCAATTAAAATCAAAAACCATTTTCAAAACGTGACATTTCAAATTAAAACTAATTACACCTTAGCTCTTGGGACGACCTCGGATTTACCATTCTATACTACCCACGATCGGGTTCTCTGCCCGTTAGTGCGTCGTTAGGTAGATCAAGTTTTATAAATTTAAAACTTGATAAAAATATATTTTAAAAGAAAATACGCATCAAGTTTTTGGTGCCGCTGCCGGGGAGCTAAAAATTAGAATTAATTTGAATATTTTCTCTTCCTAAACTCTATATCTGCAGGAACCATGGCTGGAGTAGACATTGATACTCTCACTATGGAGCAATACCTAGCATTGTCATGAGAAAACCAGGCACCGAGCGTGGTTAAACCCGAAATCGGAGGCAATGTTAATTTCGAAATCAAGAGTCAATTCATGCGCGAACTGAGGGAAGACACTTTCTCTGGGAACAAAGACGAGGATGCTCATGATCACATTGATTTGGTCCTCATCATCGTTGGCTTATTCAATATTCCCGGAGTCTCTAAAGATGCAGTCATGCTCTGAATTTTTCCCTTTACTCTTACCGGATCCGCAAAGGGATGGGTGGACAGACTAGCCTCAGGAACTATCAATACCTGGGATCTCCTCAAGAAGGCCTTTATCCAAAGGTACTTCCCACCTTCCTTGACCGTAAAACAGCTTGAAGACATCCACAACTTCAAGCAAGAATGAGATGAATCATTATACCAGGCCTGGGAGCGGTATAATGACCTGCTATACAAGTGCCCTACTCATGATATCGATAGACATCAAAAGGTAAATATCTTTTATAAGGGTTTAAGCACTATGAACAGTCAATAGCTTGATTCACAGGGACCCACCCCCAGGATGAGACCAGCCGAAGCTCTCACAGCAATTCAAACCATGGCTGACCACTCTCAGAAATGGCACGACGGCACAACAAGCAGGAATATCAGAAGCAGTAGTAGCAAGGATGGACTAGCTACTTTAGTAAACAAGTTAGACAACCTGGGAAGAGACATGAAGAAACTAAAGGAAAGTGTTCATGCAATGTTACCTTGACAAGGATTGTCCCCTCAACGAAGAAGTTAAACAAGTGGAAGAGGTCATATATGGAGAATTTGGACGAACAACGCCGTTTAACGGAAGTAATGGAGGAAAATTTCATGTAGGACCACCTGGATACTACACTAAGATTGATAATCGTCCACCATATGCTGAAAGGAGGCAAAGCTTAGAAGAATTATTAGCTAAGCATCAAGAGGAATCTGCTCGAAGAAGTACTAAAATGGAGGTATGGATTAAAAAGCTTAAAGAAAATGCCGAGATTAACACGAGGAACCAAAACGCCTCACTTAAAAACTTAGAAACCCAAATCGAGCAATTAACCAAAGAACTCCATTCCAGGAAGGAAAAATCTGAAGAAGCAAAGGTAGTAACTGTTGAAAATGAGGTACCCAACTCTCCTAAGAAACTTAAGAATCTACATGGAATATCCTTCCTCTCTGACTCTCAGGAAGAAAACACCATTGATCAACTACCTACGAAGGAATCTAATCCAAGACATTTCATGCTTCCCTACACGATCGATAGCTTTAACTTTTATGCTATGGCCGATTTAGGAGCCAGTGTGAATGTTCTACCTAGGAATATTTTTGAGTATTTGGGATTAAGAAACCTTAGCAAAACCGAGATGCTAGTGGAAATGGCTGATATGAGAAAAAAGGCACCACTTGGGATAGTTAAAGACATACTTGTAAAAATTGATAAATTCCTGTTCCCATCCGACTTCGTAATTCTAGATCAAACCCCCAATTCGACTGTCATTTTAGGAAGACCTTTTTTGGCCACTATTCACGCCTAAATTAGTGGTTTTGAAAAAGAAATATCTGTGGAGATAGGAGACGAAAGGGTAACGTTTGACATAAATAGGAATGACCCTAGTTTTGCCGTGACGGAGGGAATCTTTATGTTAAACTCAGTTAACACTGACGAACCAATCACTAAAAGATTAAAGATACGTAATGGCACAACTACAACACATTTTTGTAAACCGATTATACAAGAATGTGATAAGGAATTTAAGGCTTGGCCATCCTGTAACCCGTTCAGGAGCGAATGTGATGAGGGGCATGAAAATTATGGAATCGATGAGCTCAGTGAAACAAAATATTGGTTCTTCCCTAATAACTACAAAAGGAAGGAAATGAAAGGAGATAGGGTATCATTTCTAAACTTTTTACTTATAAGATATGGTAGTTGTCAAGTTGAGGATTCTGTTTGAAGCAAAAGGTATTCAGAGTGGTGTAATAAAAATTCTCATGATAAGAAACCTAGGCCTAGAGACTACACTTTCAAAGAATGGGTGAAGCTTAAGAAAGGGAACCTAGATATAAGGAAATCAGTTGGGAAAGATTTATTTAGATTATGGGTGATTGATAAATCTACTGAAGCATTAGATCCTGATAAAGACCCTTTTGGAAGATGTTTAGATGGATACAATTGGGTATTCCCTAAAGAAATTGAATAACTTGCCGATGAATACGAAATAAAAATTAGAGATAAAGGGCAAGTTCTTAAAGAAATATGAACAAAATGTAAAAAAGCTCAAAGCAAGGATAAGGATTGGTGGTATGATTACTCGTATAAGAATGAAGAAAAAACGGAATTAGGTAATGAAGATTACAATCCACCAATAGTGCATACAAAAACATTTGAAGTAACCAAATATAAGTTCAACAACGGATATAGCTTCATATGTGATAGTGGCAAAAGTAATGAAACCCAGCCATTAGGAAGAAACAATGGATCAAGGTTTCGGAAAATGATAATATAGGAAATGGAAGAAACCCTCAGGGATGATAGAGAGGACTCTATCGACGAAACATAGCATGAGCATGAGTCTAACTTAAAGACTCATTAATAAACAAAAGTGCTTGTCGGGAGACAACCCGTATATTATTTAATAAATTTCTTTTTGCATTAGTTGGTTTGCATGTTTCTTACTTTGTTTTACAGAATCCAGAAACTAAGAGGCAATTCTCGAGACCGGCTCGGCTCATATTCATTTGGTAACCTTGCTGAATTTGCAGTAGTTACGGCGTAACAACTATAGTTACACCGTAACCACTACAATTACGATGTAACCCATTTCAAGGTTACGCCGTAACACCTTAAAAACTTAAAAATTTTACCATTTGATTATGACGTAGCCAGTATGGTTACACCGTAACCTCCTTTTGAAATCTTAAAAATTTAAGTTTTAAACATGTCTAAACCTTGTATACGTAAATGGACTTTATGAGTATGTTCTCTGGAAGCCCTCACGAGAGTAAACTCGTCCACTTAGGCCACCAAGTGGTTTAAAAGGCTTATTGCATATTCTAAATTCAACCGTGATTCCTATGAAAGTGAGTTAGGTTTGTATTTCCTGTACACCTCATAATTCTTGTAGAACGGTTTTATCCTTTGGTTTGTTTCTGTGATCACATGGGATAAAGAGCTTGCGGGAAGACGGAGATAATCTAATAGATTTCCACCTAATTTTAAATCATGAAGCAATGCTCAGGGAGTTTCTTGTCTTAATTCTACTCTTATCTTATTATTTTCATTTCATTAATGTATAATAGGGACATTGTACAAATCAAGTGGGGGGATGGGAGTAGAACTAATACTTGACGTATGTTTTGCCTTCAATTTTCTAGTTTTCTTTGATAATTATGCCAATTTTAAAATTTTTGACAAATTTTTCTTAAATAAACTAGAATTAATCTTTGCCGAATGCACATTACCCTTTATTACTATTTGGTGATATTTAAGCCGAATATTCCGGTTCCATAATATTACTAAAAAATTCACCAAAATATTGAGTGTGCCGGTAGTATTGTAGACTTTAGAACTTGGCTTGTACAGATGGAATAGATAGTTCAAGAAGGCAACTAGTATGTGCTTAATTACACATACTGTTTTCCATCAAAACCGGACTTAAATGACCAAAAACGTACCAAAAATACATTGTATTTGTATGTTTTCACTTATATTGTGCAGGTAACGGATAATCAAGAAAAGGACAAAATCGAAGCCAAAACAACAAGAAACGAGCACGGGAACGGAAAGAGCGTGATGAAGTCAAAATCAAGTCAAAAAAGTCAACCAAAGTCAACCCCGACAAAAGTCAAAAGTCAAATCCAAAGCCGTAAACGAAGAAATACTTAATTGGCCCACCCGTACCCATCTAATGGGCCGGGTCAGCCCATTGAGCTATTACATGAAGACTAAAAGCCCAACTATAACTTGAGGGGCTTAAACTGCCAAACCCTCAAAGTTATACACCAAAAGGACTAACTGTGTAATCACTCTTATAACTTTGGAGGACCATTTCTGCCTAAACCAAAACCTTTTATCACCACAAGGACCATACATGTAAAACCCTTATACACCTTGGAGGACCTTTCTTGCCAAGTCCCCAAACTTATCCCCTGCACCCACATAAACCAAATTTTCCCGCCTTGTTACTGTTCATCATCCCCAAAAAACTCTCAACCCTGCAACTCCAGTCCAAAACCCTTCTCCCCACATATCATAACTTCACCATCCCTCACCCCACACCCCACATGGGTGATTGCCACCTTGGCAATCCCCAATCACCCCATTGGGCAGTAAAAACGACAAGAAGAATGAAGGGTTGAGATGGAATGCTTGGGCACTACTCAAATCCAATGGCCAAGATTGCTTTGATTTTGCCTCACACAACAAACACACTCTTATTTCTTCTCAGAAAAGAAACACAAGAAGAAAGAGAAGACATTAGTCGTTTCTATATAATAGGCCATTTGTAAGCCCTTGAGGCGTGTAGTTTTTTTATCTAGTCAGTAATTTTTTAGTGTAATGTTTAAGTTTTAAAAGTATTGTAACCTTTTATTGAATTAATGAAAATTTAAGTTTTTAGTTTAAAAATTCTGTTTTTGCTTATCATTGTGTTAAAAGTCAAAAAATAGTTTTCCATAAGCTCTCTTTTATAAACTGTTTTCATTAAAAGTTACTTAAGTATATAAAAGTTTTTTTTTTAAAATTCATAAAAAAAAACCAAAAAATTCCACCCTTAGAAAGACCTCAGCTAATTTTGGATGATAAGCTAGATTTGGAAGAGCTTATAGACCTACTAGCTTGTCTTTTTGACAAGTTAGAGCTTGTAGAATACTCTATTTTTGCCCTGTTTTGAGCAAGGGCTTGGTAAGTCTTACTTTTAAATTTTTGCTTATTTCTACTGTAGCTGAGCTTATTGTTGCTTATTTTGTGCTTATTCCTGCTCTTAGTTGCTTATTTATGTTATTTGTTACTTGTTTATGCTTTTTTATAGTTCTTATGTCCTTTATTTAAGTCTTTGCTTAAAACTGCCATATTTGCCTTCAACTGCTTTTTTTTATCTGCTTATTTTATTGCTTATTTGTGGTTTCTATTTGCTTATATATGCTTAACACTGCATGTTCAATATCTGTTTTTCAAAAAAATCTTGATTAAAACTCTTTAAACTAGTTTAAAATTTGCTTTTAAACTCTTAAAGGGGTGTTTGGGTTAACCTGTCAAAATGGGTCAGTTTGTGTGAAAAGCATTGTGGGTCATTTGGCTAACTTTAAACAGCCTTTTTAAGTTGATATTAATAAGTTTTAAAAACTTTTTAGGTCTCAAAGTCTGTTTTAAGCATTTTTTAAAGCTCTTTTACAACTGTGGTGACAAACAGTTTGTTAAGAGCTTATTGGATTCAGCTTTCAAAACAAATGTTTAAGAGTCATTTTTAGTGTGTTTTTAGAGTCACAATTCAGTGGTATAATTTACTTTTTAGTCTTCCATTGTTTATGCAAATCTGTCATAGTCTAAGTCTTCTTTTTGGTCTTAAAAAGTCAAATTTTTCATCTTGAATTTGCAGATAGTAAAAATGGTTTTTGGTTTTCAAAATTTTGAGCATAAGCTCCCCTTAGGTCATAATCCATCTGTTTTACCTAAATTTTAAATTTGAGCTTATTTTATTGCTTATTTTGAGGACTGCTTATGCCTTTGTCTTTTTAAGAAAATCAAAAAAAAAAGTTAACAATCTTTGTGACTGCTACTTTTCTTTCCTCTTTTTCTTGGCTAATCTGTTTTACAAACCCCTTTCTTTTTGCTTATTTTAGTAGCCCCTAGGATACTCTTTAAGCTGGTCCTCAAAGTCCCACTAAGTGGCTTATTTTTAAGCCAAAAAGTGGTGTTCTAGGCTGTTGGTTGTTGTGTTTGTGATTTGGCTTATTTTCATTTTTCTGGCTTATCTGCTTGATAATCTTAGCTTATTTTTGTTCCTCTTGCTTATTAGGTTTAGGGTTCCATCTGCTTTGGCTTATCTTGTTGCTAGGCTTGCTTATTTTGCTTAATATTGCTTAACAGTTTAGCTCATCTTAGGACTTAGCTTAAATAGCATATCTGCCATCTTTTTGTGCTTATTTTCCAGCTTAATTTAGTTTTCTAAAAAAGTTGTCTTTGTTAAACTTTCTTATTTTTTAGAGTTTTATAAGTTTTAAAAAGAAAAAGTAAAAAAAGGGATTTTTCAAAAAGGGAGGGTGAGGACTCGAACCCCAGACCTCCCCCTTTACAAAGCAACGTCCCACACACACTCACTCATAACCATTGTGCTTCAATAGCTCATCTGCTATTGCTTGCACAATCTATTCCTTTATACACTTTTCTAGCCTATAAGCCCATAAGCTGTTTTAGCTTTTTCCCAGCTTATTCAATTAAGCTGGCAACCCCATTTTAATTTTCCTAGAATCAGTACTACTTTAGCTACTTTTTGTAATTTTTTCATAATTTTCTCTTTTCGTTTACTATTTTTAATTAATTTTTCTTTTTAAAATCGTTTTTAATTCATAAAAAATTATAAAAAAATCAAAAAAATATAATTCTTTTTTAGAAAATTTTCTTTTATCATATTGCACCTAGGAAAAATAGATTTGCTCTCATAGGGTTGTTTTTGCAAAATTTCATTTTTTAAAGAACGAGATTCGTTCCCGTTCACTTTTTTGTGTTTTAAAAGCTCAAATCAACTCCGTTTTCGTTCTAGTTTTCTTTAATCTTACTTTTTAGTTAATTAGAGTCTATTAAAAGTGAAAAAATCATTTTAGGTCAATTTTTGAAAATTTAGGGTTTTTAGTCAACATTTTTTAGATTTCCGTTATCGTTTTTAGCTTAATTTTGTGTGCCTTTTTCATTTTTAGAGTAGATTGCATTAAATTCTCCGTAGATTTAGAAATCCAATCCAAATCTCCTCCATTCAAACATCAAATGTCAATCCAACTCTCGACTTTCCAATTCACTCTTCATTGGGGATAAACGACCCGGGAATATTCTATACTACTTCCGGTTTCATTGATTTTGTGGATTTTGATCCTTATTATATATTTATATTTATTTATATTTATATTTTTATATATATAAAGGGTGTAATCCGTCTAAATCAATTTTTGGCGCCGCTGCCGGGGAGGAGTGTAAGCGTTTGTCGTTTCAAAGTTTGACAATTTGTGCTTGGAAAATCCTTCCCCGTGAAGTTATTTTTGTTATTAAAAAAATAAAAATACAAAAATATTTTTCATTTTCTTTTTAGTATATTTATAAAAACAAAAAAAAAACCAAAAAAAAAAACATTGTCAATTAAAAGAAATAAAAATCACAAGTTGGTAAAAGAACACCAACAAATAATACTTTCAATTGAAGTATTATCCATCAATAAGTTCCCGAACCAAAGAATAAAAAACTTACCTTTT
>BQNB010005941.1:0-97322 GCA_026074375.1 Tanacetum coccineum
CAAGTTTTATCAAAACCTCTTAAGACTATACAACATTCTCATAGAAAAACCCATAATATAAACATTTTTATAGAATCTTCCTGAATAGGTAAACCCTCTAATATTTTAAAAAGTTCGTCACAATATGAGTATATATAATATGGTTAAAGTGAGTATAATATTACAATATCTCCAATCTTTGCATAATTTTTAAGTCACATAAACCAATAAGAAATATGTAAGTATTTCACCTTTTAACTATGCATTAATAACAAAATATGGCAAGTATCAATTTTTCTAATTAATTTTATATCAAATTAAGCAAATTAATTTTCAAAATTTTGATGATGAAAAACTTCCTATAATGCGATTAAAATGAGTTAAATAACAAAAAAATAATATATATTATGCTTATTTTCTTAAAATGAATCAATATATGACAATATTAAGAACTTTATCAGTGATTTACTCAGTATTACATGATTTTTTTAGATAAATTAACATATTCTTTTTTGTGATATAGATGATGATTTAGTTTTAATTTGTATAATATTTGTAACATAAAATTCATTTCAAAGGTTATTATTATAATTAATGATTTACATATATTATTTGTTTATACCAAATTAAATCTACTATAATATATAATATATCATAATCATTAGTTATAATATCTTCATTTAGTTTTTAAGTTTGAGCTACATATACAAACCTTGAATTTAATCAAAGACAATAAAATAGAATACTCCGAGATAAGTATTAGGCCAAGTTATGCACAAGTATACCTCAAAAAATTTATTGTCAAATGTTTAAAATTTTAAGCTCCGTTGCAACGTACGAGTTTAAAATTCTTGTTTGTCGACAAAACACGATGGAAGTGCATATGTGATGATAAATAAAAAAAAACAAAAAAAAGTGAAAAAAATGCTAACAACAACCTTTAGGGTTGTCGGTAACAACAAACTTTCTATAAAATTCGTTGATATTAAGAAATAGTGAAAAACAACTTCCGCATTTTTTGCTAAAATGACCAATAACAAGAATGAATTGAATCTGTGCGTGAGAAATTTTAAAAATCAATTAGCAATTTTAAATGATTATATTTAAACCTTAGCAAAACCCAAAAATTATATATATCATCATTCATAAACTCAACTCACCCCAAAACCAAGCTCAAGCCCAACCCTTTACTTATTAAAAAACCCTAAAATCAAGAATTTATTTTCCCTACCAATCATCCAATGAAGAGCCAACTGCCTTTGCAAAAGCCTTTCTAACAGTTGGTAGCTTTGCAAGATCGACATCAAAGCTCTCGTCCTAGCAGCTAAGATTAACTATCGCATGGTATTTCTTGGTAGGTTTGATCCCGCGTAGCAACAATCATCATTTAAGAACAGTCCAATATCAGATAAAGTGTCAAATCCCTTTTCAAACTAAATTACCTTATTAAAAGCTACTATAATCATCATTTTCCAAAACTAAATTAGGTTTCTAATATATATGATCGTCTCAAAGAGTAAGCTTTTATTCTTCACACTTTTGAAGATCAAGCCTTTGGTTTGTACCCACAGGCAGAGATATCTACGACCCGACATATGTGCCTATGGATTATTATTTATCGTGAGTATTTTTCAACACATATAAACAACAAAAATAGTTTAAAAATGTTGGAACTAATGATATATATCAGTAGTTTGAGGGCCTATTAGTATATATTATATTATGTTTTATGTAAAGTCTGTAAACCGAAATTGTAATTGGGTTGGGTCCAAAAGGTAACGGTGTAAACCGTTTAGTATAGGGTTATAACGTTTAGATTAGTTGTGTCGTTCAGTTATATAGAATCGGTATTCCTCTTTGTGAAGACACCGATTCATCTAGTATATATAGGTTAAGAATCCGTAAACAATTTAATTTTTCAATCAATCAATAATATTCAGTTTCTTTTATCTATATTTGTGTATCCTTCTGCTATTAGTTTCTGTCCCAATCTTTCTGTCATACACTGCTGATGTATTATGGAATTCTATGTTGGAGAATCGAGTAATCAGAGGAGTAGGGGACGAATGGAACAACAGTGGCATCAGAGCCAAAGGAATGATCAAAGGAACGATAAAGGCTCATGGATTAAACGCAAGTTAAACAACATACGTTTGAAGAAATTGCACGACATCAACAAGATTGGAATTCTGGAATCGCAACAAGAAAACCGAAACAAGGAAGAATTCAAGGCAAGAAGATTGATGAATGTAAGATGTTACAAGTGCAAAGAAAATGGACACTTTGTCAATAATTGTCCGGTATGGAAGAAGATGGGAAAATCCCAAATCAATTGAAGAAAGTAAAAGTAAGAAAAATCAAGTTTTGTATTTTTTATCTAAACGAAAAAAATATTTTCACTTTTACAAATACAAAATAGCAAGTAACCGAACCATTGTGGTTCACAAAGTAGGAAGTAAGACCCGAACCCTTTGTGGTTCGTAGCAAGTTAAACCGAATCCTAGTAAGACCGAATCCTTAGGTTCATAGCAAGTTCCGAGCCTTAAGATTCAAATAGAAATGATCAATTATTTTGATCAAAGCAAGAAAGAGCCAGATTAGCAAGTGGGTCTGGAAAATACAATATTGATTAGCAAGTTGGTCAATATTAAGCAAGTTTAGCTAGAAAACATGGTTAGCAAGCTGACCAGTAACAAGTAAGAGTTTTTGATCTTTTGATCAAACACAAGAGCAAGAAAACCAGAAACCATCTCGGTTCTGATTATAAGAGGTAAGCAAGTTAAAAACAAGCAAGCAAGCAAGCATGGTAGAAGGTGACAAGCATGATAACACATCAAGCAGTGCATCAGTTCGAGAACAAAGAAATATTTCACTACAATGTCCAAAATTGACCGAAACAAACTACACTACATGGGCATTGTTGATGGAAACAATATTGAAGGCACATGGTCTATGGAAAACTATTAATGAAGAAGAATGAAGCAAATCAGAACTTTGATCGCGTGATACGATCAAGGCACAAATAACCGTGTGATGCAACATGTGATATGTGTAAATAAATCTTGTGATCAGATCATCAAGGATTTATGTGAGACACCAAGTGAAGCCATGTGAGAAGACTACACAAGAATAAAGACATAGTAAAGTTGCGTGATACTACTACACAAGGATGTTGCGAGAACTCAAGAAAGACGATGCTACTTATACAAAGGAATGGGTACTTTTAAGGATCAAGCAAAAGGATTTGCTGATCATTTTAGCACAACTGTTGCAGGTATGGATGTAGTAGCAGAACCAAACAAGCATGTCTCAAACAACAAAGCTTTTAAGAAAATCAAGAAAGAAGATGATGACTCATTTGAAGTGAAGCCTCTCAAGTTCAAGAACCACCTGATTATATCATTAGGGGGAAAATGTTAGAACTAATGATATATATCAGTAGTTTGAGGGCCTATTAGTATATATTTATATTATGTTTTATGTAAAGTCTGTAAACCGAAATTGTAATTGGGCTGGGTCCAAAAGGTAACGGTATAAACCGTTTAGTATAGGGTTATAACGTTTAGATTAGTTGTGTCGTTCAGTTATATAGAATCGGTATTCCTCTTTGTGAAGACACCGATTCATCTAGTATATATATGTTAAGAATCTGTAAACAATTTAATTTTTCAATCAATCAATAATATTCAGTTTCTTTTATCTATATTTGTGTATCCTTCTGCTACTAGTTTCTGTCCCAATCTTTCTGTCATACACTGCTGATGTATTATGGAATTCTATGTTGGAGAATCGAGTAATCAGAGGAGTAGGGGACGAATGGAACAACAAAAAATGCGAGAAAGTAAAAGTAACATGAAAGTTTCATGCAACACATTCACACCTTGTATACGCCTTCTAATATTTTAATTGGACATACGAGTTAGCTTTTGTTCTTCACGCTATTGAAAATTAAGCCTTTAGTTTGCACCCACTAGCAGAGTTAGTTACGACCTGACACAAGTGCCTGCGGATTGTTTTTACCCGCTGGTATTTTTCAAGAGATATCAACAACAAAAATAGTTTAAAAACATGTCCAAACTTAGCAAATCAACACCATTTCACACCTTGTTAACACCCTCTAATCTTGATACTTTATTTTCAGTGTTGCGTTTATAACCTTCGCTGATAGACATTCTGTTAAGTTGAACTTATGTTGGTGGAAGTACCAGCACTATTGAGGAATCATGGTGGTGATCGTTATGACGGAGTTGGCGGACGCAGTTTTGTCGATTGAGATCACAATCAAAATTTGGCAGGGCTACTAAATGTGTCTCAACAATTCAACACTTCATATATGGCGTATGTATGAACAATTCAACACTTTATATTTGTTTATGTAATAACAGTTAAACTATATGCCATGTCGCATAAATACTTCACAATCTACATACATTGATCATATAAGTGATTACGTTATCAAAGCTTTGTCGGCGTTATTTGTATTTGTCTTTTAACACATACATTGTAGTTGGTTGTTACATGTGACACGAGTTCAATACAAAACAGTGTATACGACCTATCTTATCGGCACATATGTTCTTGGTTGGACAAATTTTGGGTCTTACACAACCCTACTATGTCTGCTATTATCCTTGCTTTATCTTTCGAAATGACATTAAAATTGCTATCTAATTGCTTTTTTCATTTGTTGAAGACTTATCTCACACGCAGGTTATGTAAAAAACACGAGTACATGACCAAACTCATTATGAAATCGGCTCTTTTCACACGAAATATGACTTGGAGTTCGAATAGATAACAGGAGTGTTATAGTCGAGTCAACTTTGTACACCCAATTCAAACATCAAAATGATGTATATGCCCAAAATAAGTTTTGAATGTATGTTAAACAATGTAGTTAAAACATGTTTTGAGTAAATAAATCATTACAATGTTTAGTTTGGGTAAATATAGAATTGCACATGGTTAAATATCATTGCATACATGGGCGGAATAAAGGGGAGTACAGTGGGTTTATGTCTCCTAGCGATTGTTTAAAATTTTCATAATATTTGGTTATTTATAAATTTTCCCCCACTAACGAACCAATTTATAGTTTAGTTTTGAAAAATTATCAAAATGTGTCTCTTCAATCATAACTTTTTGGGCTTTGGCCCTAATTGGATACCTGAAATTGATAATAATTTTTTGAATTAGATAAGGTACAATCATATATGCATCAGGTACAACTGTACAAGTATTAGTGAGTTGAGGCTTTGTGACTGAAAGTTGAACCGGGCCAAATGGTAGTGGGCTCAACCGACCGACCAGAAAACAAAGTGAATAAAGTGAAGCACATGGACTCCCGCTTAAACCGGACACAAACCTGACCCAAAAAGTGACCCGACTTATTAGTGTGACTTTGGTCCTCACTTCTTTTTATCTATCACTTTCCATTTCCGATCCCTCAACTATCTCTCTTTTTTTTAACTAGTATTCTGAAATGTTTGTTTACAACAACCAACCAGCTTTTTCAATATCTATTGGCGAAATGAGCTTGGGCTGAGGCTGAGGCTGAGGCTGGAGTTGGGGCTAAGGCTTATATTATAAGTCGAAATTAAAATTTGTATATTTGTACATTTGTTTGACAAATGAGCTGAGGTTGGGCCTTATTATTGCAAAATTATTAAAAAAGACATAAGTAAATGAGTTTTTGGTATATGTTAGATATTTTTGTGGGTAAATAAGTAATATACGGTTCAAAAGCTCCGGTCTAAAGTTTTTAGCCCCTTTTATGAGGCTGGGGCTTATAGAGACTTGTAACTTATAAGCCCTTTCATAAGCCCGCGTAACAAACGAGACTTATTTTATAAGCCGACTTATCTTAAAAGCCCAAACCACCTCGCCAAACATACCCAAAAAGGTTACTTTGAGTAGCGTCTGTACTTGATAAAGTAAGTTACGCAATTAATAAAGAAAGTTACGTAACTATGTTATCAAAAAAATTTGTTGTAAATCTGATATGCTCTAGTGTTTTGTTCTTTTTTACGAGTTCGTACTTTGTAGTGAGTTCACTTGTAAATGTAGTTTTGACCGATTCATAGTGCGCCATTTAACTTCACATCACACAATGTTGGATAAACTTTTATCCAAATTCACTTGTTTTTGTTACATCATTTTCCTATTTTATATTTATATTACATTATGGGATGAATTTATGACTTTCTGTAAATAGTTATATGACATATATCACGAATTTGGTTTCACATATTACAAATATATAAAGTTAATACCGATTCCACTTGATTTTGTTATACTATGTAAGACTTCAACTCAAAAGATGTTTGCTTATATCCCCAATGATTTGTCAAGAGCATGTTAGTAGATTTAACGATAAAAACTAAAAAGATTATGTATCATACATGAGTATGAGGCTTGTAAGGCTGGATGGAGTGGTGGTGGTAAACCCACCTGACACATCTGCGTCACATCAGTTTTCTCTCTCTAAATAAAACTCACCTTACAACTCACCTTTCAACCGTAATAATAACTCACCTTACAACTAAAACTCACATTACTCACATTTTTTTATTTAAATACTTTTATTTATAAATTAAAAAATAAATATTTACGTAAACGTAAACGTACGAAATTAATAAAAACGTTAACTAAATTAAAAACTTTTATTCATAGATTAAAAAGATTACATAATAATAAAAACAGTACATTAAAACATTACATTTATAATAAAAACATTAGATTAAAAACAATACATAGGTAAAAGTGGGTATAATTTAAATGTATAAAAATAAATGAATTAGTGGGTATTTATAAGTAAAAAGTGAAATTTTAATTTTTTTTAATTATAAATGGATATAAAATAAAGGGGCCCCACCATTTATCAAAACTCACTTATGTGAGTTAGTCACATAGTTGGTGCACAAATGAGGCAAAACTCACCGAGATAGTGGCAACTCATCTAGGTGAGTTTTTGGCCGAGATGACACTCACGCGTGAGTTCCAAACTCACCTAGGTGAGTTTTGCCAAACTCACCTTCACTCCGTCCAGCCTAAAAGTAGTCGTGGAAACATTATATCCTATTTCAAAGTATATAGTAACATATATGATATTTAGTAGGTGCATATGGTTACAAACAAAGTAGATAAGCTTATAACGATATTTAGGAGATTTTTTTTTTAGGAGAAATGTTGTTTAACACGATCAAAAAATAATTTGGCCCATTGGCTCATTATTTAAGTAATACAAACGTTGTTGTTATCAAAGTTTATTTAAGTAATTGTTTCGAATATAATCATGTGCTTTAGCTGCCACGTGACCTTACAATCAACAACCTGAAATCACATGCCACTACACCTACGTTAAATATTTTTAGTCAACTTGTTTATTACTAATTATTTTTCTTGTTTTAATCTTTAAATCTAAATAGATAAAAACGTATTATAAAGCAAGAAGGATATTTTTTCAAAGTGTTTGTTTAGCAGAAAAGTTGCTCGTTGTTATATTTTTAAGGTCTAATAATATTCAAAAAATGTTACCTCTTGCATGATTCGATCCTTTCATATAGTCCAACTTGTTAGCCAGCACCTTAGCATGCAAGAAATGCACAGGAAAAAAATTTGAGTGCAAAATGTTTAAGGGTATTAGGGTTTTACCACTATAAATAGTAGTCAATAATAAATCATAACTCAAGGGGTTTCTATCATTCTACAGTTAGGAGGATACAAAAGTACAACATATTTACACAATTAGTGTATAAGCGAGATGGATCACGAAAACATGGGTCTCGTGAAGTAAAGATGGGGATGATATCCGTATATACTACGACATTGGTGACATTCAAGTCCGCCAAGTAGACGCACAAAATTTGTACGTAGAGTACGAATTTCTGAACTCAACAGCTCTCAAAATGAGTGTCAATTCAATAATCACCACAATTTTTCATATAAAAGGGGATGTAAACCTATCACCGATTATTGCAACGTACAATCTAACCGCAGTAGGGATACAGGGTCATCCCATAAGTACCTTTGCTCGGTCTCTATATACTATATCTGAGACTGATGGTAGCTCAACTTTAGTTGAATTTGATCCGGTTGAAACCATAGTCCCTCAGAAAGACCTATGGTTGTTCAACCGAACGTTTGCTGAGCAAAATACCTCATGGTTGATATTAGATACCGACTACTCCTGGGAGCTCCTCGATAAAAAGAAATTTATTTTTCCTTCTGTGATATCACATTCCCGGTACAAATGTCAGCTGCATTATTCAACACATTTAAATAATGCATCTTACCCAATGAGATGTATAAAATGCTAATAATGCATCTTATAAGTAAAGGAATCAAAAGCGGTAGAACGTGTGAAATTGAAGTAAGAGAGATCCTGAGTACTTGAAAGGATTTGTGTAGTATAAAAGGTTTTGATCAAGGGTGGCTAAAACCAAACCTCGAACCAAATGTTATGTTTGTTTTTCTCGATTTTTGGTTTTTTGCTGTTAGGTTTTTGGTTTTTTCATTGAAGGGCCATATTTTCTACAAGTTTGGAATCTCTTTCACAAGCAGTTACCGCATAAATTTAGATAGTTATTTGAAATATAGAAATTTGTCGTCTCATGGCTTTTTGTAGACTAAAGCCAAAATATAAAATGAGACATTTTTGACAATAATTGTTTGTTGTCAATTTTAATAATTTAAGGGAATTGTTAATAACTAGTTATATCATAAATTTGGATATCCAAAATTTGCGTTGACAGTCTTATGTTATACTTATTATTTTGGCTAAGTTTTTTCAATTCAAATATCTGAAATTTCGGATAAAAGATTTATATATCCGAATACCCAAAATTTTGGATTAAGTAATATTTACGTGACACAAAATTTTGGGACCATGTTCATTTTGAAAAAATCAGGAACTTTTACAAAAAAGTTACATTACGCGACAAACATTTACCGGGTTCCCGTGAGCCCCCCGGGAACCCCATAGGTCAGCCCCTGGCGTTTATACTACGACATTGGTGGCATACAAGTCCGCCAAGTAGATGCACAAAATTTGTACGTAGAGTACAAATTTCTAAACTCAACAGCTGTCAAAATGAGTGCCAATTCCACAATCACCACAATTACCACAATTTTTTATATAAAAGGAGATGTAAATCCATCCTCGATTATTGCAACATACAATCTGACCGTAGTAGTGATACGTGGTCATCTCATAAGTACCTTTGTCCGGTCTCTATATACTATATCTGAGACCGATGGTAGCTCAACTTTAGTTGAATTTGATCCGACTGAAACCATAGTCCCTCAGAAAGACCTATGGTTGTTCAACCGAGCGTATGCTGAGAAAAATACCTCGTGGTTGATATTGGATATTGACTACTCCTAGGGGCTCCTCGATAAAAAGAAATTTATTTTTCCTCCGGGGATAACACATTCTCGGTACAAATGTCAGCTGCCTTATTCAATGCATTTAAATAATGCATCTTACCCAATGAGATGTATAAAATGCTAATAATGCATCTTACAAGTAAAGGAATCAAAAGCAGTAGAACGTGTGAAATTGAAGTAATAGAGATCCCGAGTAATTGAAAGGATTTGCGTAGTGTAAAGGGTTTTGATCAGGGGTGGCTAAAACTAAACCCCGAACCAAAAGTTATGTTTGTTTTTCTCAGTTTTTGGTTTTTTTGTTAGGTTTTCGGTTTTTTCATTGGAGGGCCATATTTTTTCATTGGAGGGTCATATCTTCTACAAGTTTGAAATCTCTTTCACAAGCAGTTACCGCATGAATTAAGAAAGTTATTTAAAATATACAGATTTTTCAAAGATGTAAATACGATTAGGATGGTATCAAAATCGTCTCATGGCTTTTTGTGGACTAAAGCTTAACTATGAAATGGGACATTTTCGACAATAATTGTTTGTTGTCAATTTTAATAATTTAAAGGACTTGTTAATAACTAGTTATATCACAGATATCGAAATTTGTGTTGTCGATTTTATGTTATACACATTATTTTAACTAAGTTTTTTCAATTCAGATATCCAAAATTTCGGATAAAAGATAAAATATATATCCAAATACCCAAAATTTCTAATTAAGTAATATTTACATGACACAAAATTTTAGGACCGGGTTCATTTTGAAAAAATCAAAAACTTAAAAAAAATTACATTACGCGACAAACATTCATCGAGTTCCCGTGAACCCCTAGGTCCGCCCCTGATGAGATGTTTGCCAATAGTTGAGTCATATACTCACCTTTGAGGACCTTTGTGAGACGCGAGACAAAATTTATCTTAGCCGTCTGGTTTGTCTAAATGTCAGTGAAAGGCGTTGTGAATCAGGGACGGAGCCATGATCAAATATGACCGGGTACAAAAAAAAAAATTAACCGTACTATAACAGAGTTATAAAGTGAATTAAAATGAAGATTTTATTAAAACGATAAGACTAGAAACACATTTCGATGGACCGGGTGCATTTATGATACATTTAGGAAAAATTGTTGTTTTTACAAAAATTAACACTACATCGAAAAAATCCATAGATATCTCGGGTATCCGCAGGACACCCCCTGGCTCCGTCCCTGTTGTGAATGGACAACATTCTTGGTTGTAAGCAGATCATTCTTTGTCAAGGTTGTTGAAGTATCACCAACATTCAAAAGTTCAATAGTCGTCCGTGATTCGATATGTGTGCAAGGGCGACTTTAGATGATTTTTCTCGTAAACTACATGAATATTTCTTGCATAATATATAAGTATAAATCTCCATTTTTCTAAAATGCATCGTATTCAGAAGTTTTGTATACTGCAATTTTAATATAGTCATTATATATTGTACCCGTGAGCTTTTAGTATTAACCTCGCCATTGTCCATCTATGAGGCTCTCAAGGACTTGCTTCCGCTATTCCTCTCTTCAATCTAAAGGGTAGCCACGTTGAACATTACTTTTCTTGGAGGGGCCGAAATACGATATTTTAATTTTGAGATGGCGAAATCTTTTTTTTACTTTTGTATGCAAGATACACAAAATTATGCATAGTGGTCTTAAATTTTAGAGGCCACAACCCCTTCCTGTCCTGTGAAAATTTCGTCCTTGGCTTGGTCTCTATTTTCCCAAGCAGTAATAGATGGTGGACAAGTTTCTCCGTTTTGGTGTAATCAACAATCGCCGTTGCCTCGTTAGTATCTTAAGTGAGCCATCATATTTCACATATTCACATGCAACACTTCTTTTGCACATGATATCATTATCACCTATATATGCCAATGAAGCAAGTGTTAATTAGTTGGTGAAACCTGCATGATCACAAGATTAATACTATTAGGCTTACAATACATGCCTAAATATTGTATTATGCATTTTCTCATTCTTAAAATTTCCAACAATCACTTATTAAATCCACCAATCAGGTCATTAGGCATACAAGTAGGCTTGTTAATTAGGAATAATAATCATTTTTCTGATCACAAACTGCAAACTTGACACAGAATGGAAACGTGCTATAAATCCTAGCTAGGGTTCAACTGAAGCACAAAGAAAATAAAGACTAAAAGTCATGAATTTTATTGATTATTCAATGACTACACAATAAACCCAGGCCGTATATTTACAAGAGAACTAAACTTGGAGAAAATGTCAACAAGATAGTTAGCCTTAGAATAATTAAAGTCAAACAAGAATATATTCGGTCATCTTAGTCATTAATGGTCTTAGTTTGTAATAGGCTAGTCGGGTTTTACGGGCTTGGACTGTAATCTAATATTGTGTATGTTTCGGGCTTTAAGCCCATTCTAAGCCAAGCCCGAACCAAGAAAGAAAGCCCATGAGCCACTTAAGGCCTTGGACTATAAAAGAAACACTCCTAGCTTGTTAGGACGGTGTTGGTCATTTGTATGTGTGTGTCTTACATGTGTGAAAGATCGTTCACCATTTCTTTCTCTCTCTAAAACATCTCACTACAATCCTTCCTTATTTTTTAGTTCGTTCTTGTATGATTGTTTTGTGTTGTGATACGGGTTAAGTTTGTGGACAACATGTGGTATCAGTCGCCAAGGGGTAGTTGGTGATTATTTGTGGTTGTTTAAGCTTATTCGGACAACTTATTTGGGCTTATTTAGATCCGGCCTATATTAAATAAGTTCATTTAGTCAAAAAGCTTAGCACTTTCTTGTGTAAATCTGTAAAAGCTTATCGGTGAATTTTTTTATAGCTTATTTATAGGTCTAACAACTTATAAGAGCTTATTTATAAGTTTTTTTGGTACGTAGCTTATTTTCTATCTTTTTAGGTTTTTGCTTATTAAACGAAAAGGCTTTAAAATTTTCATGTCAAAATCGTTTTAGCTTGTCTTTCACTAGTTTTCGTAGCTTATTACCTAGGATAACATATTATTTAAGCTTATTTAAACCTTCTTGTTCGTAGCTAATTTTCATAACTTTTAGCTTGAAGCTTATTCGAAAATCACAATAACTTGTACTTTGTAGTCTAATAAAAGGTTAAGTAGCTCATTAAGGTTTAGTTTTCGTGGCTTATTGTATTGTATTTTAAAGAGCTTATTCTAGGCTTATATAGTGTTCTTGACCGCGGTTTATCAATAGGAAGAAGGGGACAACCTTTTCGAAAATTTAGAAAAAAGGACAAAGGGAAAAAGTTGTATCCCGCGGTTTACAAGAAGAAGTGGCAGTGATTTAAACTTGTTCTAACGATTTACAGTCTTATTCTTCGCGGTTTAAACTGTGTCCCGTGGTTTACATGTATTGTTTGATCCTACGGTTTAACAGCCTCATTACTCCTGCGGTTTAAGTGATTCCAGGTCCACGGTTTTAAGATTCTTGTGATCCTGCGGTTTAATAATTTTTTTCCACCGTGGTTTAAGTTTGTGCCTCCGCGGTTTAAGGAGGTGATATACAGGTTGCTAGTTTAAGAACCCACGTCTCGCGGTTTATCAAAGGTGTTTTTTAGGTTTTTCAATCCCACGGTTTATAATCACGTATCCCGCTGTTTAACAAGGTAAGTTTATTTTGCAGCCTGCGGTTTAACAGTCTTTAGAGTTAGAAGAAAGGTTTTGAAATTAGGCGAGAAAATTTGTATTCAAAGTTTGGTGCCCTAATCTATTTTTACAAATTTAGTCCCTCCAAGTTTAAACTCTTTTCATAGTTCATCCTTAACAGAATATCCAACAGCCGTTTGTCCCTCAATCGTGAAATAATTACACCGCTAGTCCTTACTTGTGTAATTACACTGTTAGTCCTTCAAAGTTCAAAATAATTACACTGTTAGTCCCTTATACCAAAACAGTTACATTGTTAGTCCTCATAAGTGATAATTACAACCGTCTGTTCACATTACTTCAAAGTTATTACATCGTTAGTCCTTTGATCATTCAAAAACGTTAACAAACCATAATCAAATCACTACATCTACTTAAGATCCGATATCCATTCACAACATTATCAAAATGTCGAATAACAACAACAATCTTCAAACTCAAACATGAAGTGTTCTTCATAATGCCATCATGGAAGTCGGTGGTAAAGATCGTCCTCCAATGTTAGCACCTGGTAATTACGTTCAATGGAAATCCCGAATCAAAAGATACATTGACACCAAACCAAACCATAAGCTTATCTACTTCTGTCTTTAAAATTCACCATACAAATATCAGTACAGAGTTCCACCTGCTACAATTGGTAATGATGGCACTCCGCAACAACCAAAGGAAGAGGTAATGAAAACGTATGCAACTGTTTTAGAGGAGACGAAGAAATGGATTGATAAAGATATATACTCTACAGTTGATGCTTGTCTAAATGCAATGAAAATGTGGAAAGCAATTAAAAGGTTGAAACAAGGTGAGTCAATCAATGCACAAGATCTTGAAACCAATTTGTACTGGGAATTTGGGAAGTTCATCTATGATGAAACACTTGACTCGTATTACTCAAGGTTCTATAAGATGATGAATGAGCTTGTCAGAAATCAATGTGAAGTCACCAATCATCAAGTGAATGTTCAGTTCTTACTTCAACTTAAACCAGAATGGAAAAGGTTTGTGACACTTGTTAAACAGAGTCAAGAATTAATGACTGTCTTTTATCACAAACTCTATGACATCCTGAAGCAACACCAGAATAAAGTCAATGAGCTAAGAGCTGAAAGACTAACACGTACTGCTAACCTACTTGCACTAGTTGCACAACAACAACCAGTTTACTATCCTCAACCAAATCTTACCCACTACACTCAAAGTTCATCAACCAGATCACAAGCTGCTACCAAAAACAAAGAAAAAGCAATTGCCAATTCTCCTCTACCTACTTATGACTCAGAACCCAAAATTGTTGCTGATGATGAAGCATCTTCAAAGGAGAAGGAAATTGAAAAACTCATGGCTTTAATCTCAATGTCTTTCAAGAAAAACTACAAACCTACCAACAACAACCTCAGAACTTCATCAAACACCATGAACATGAACGTTGATAATACTCCAAGATCTAATAGAAGAACTAGGTATGACAGACAGATTGGCCAGTGTGATAATCAAAGGGCAGTTAATGTTGTTGGGGCTAGGGAAAATGTAGCTACTCAGGTAGTGCAACAGACTGGGATTCAGTGTTTCAACTGCAAAGAATTTGGGCTTGTAGCAAGGGAATGTAAGAAAGCAAAACAGGCACGGGATTCAGCTTTCACAAGGAAAAGATGTTGCTGTGTAAGTAAGAGAAAGTTGGGATTCAACTGAGTGTAGAACAAGCTGACTGGAGGGATAACACAGATGATGAACCTGAAGATCAGGAATTGGAAGCACATTACATGTACATGGCAAAGATTTAAGAGGTCATTCCAGATGCTGCTAACAATTCTGGACCTATCTTTGATACTGAGCCATTCAAAAAGGTACATAACAATGATGATAAATATAATTTGTTTGCCAATGAGAGACATCATCCTGAGCAACCTGAATCTGTTAATGACACATATCTAGTGGATCAAGGTGATACTAATACCACTCCTGATTCATCAGATATGAGTAATAATAAAGGATAGACTGGCCAGGATGAACAAATATTTCAAGAAGAACGTGAATTGCTTGCTTCTTTAATTGACCAGATAAAAATTGAAATTAATGGAAGCTTGAAAACAAATAAATCTTTAGAATCATTAAACAAAGCTTTACGAGAAGCAAACACGTTTTTAAATAACGAGCTTAAGAGATACAAAGATTCTGATTTTGTGTAAAATGTTAAACTTAAATGTGCAAAAGCTTATGGTTCACTTGAGACACAGAAAGTCACATCTGCAAAGTTTTTAGTGCTTATACTGAAAAAAATCAATTTAAATCAAAAGCTTTCAGAAATGCAAAACGAGCTTTCTACACATCAAAGAACCATTTCAACAATTTAATTTCAAAAAGAGGAACATGAAAAGTTTTTCAAAACTCGCGAAGACAAATAAATTGAAAAGGTCATCAGTTTGGAAAAACAAGTCAAAGTTTTGAATGCCATTGTTTATAAAACCGGTCAATCAATTCAAACGATGAATATGCTTAATCGTAATTGTAAAACAAGTTTATAAAACCTCAGTACCTCAAGAAAGCTCAAAGTTCGAATCCACGCCTGTATGATATAGGATGCTATAATGATAATCTTGCCTTAATGCTTGCTCCTAAATCTGAAAAAACGATTCGTCTTGCCCAAGAAATTCGATCAAAATTAAGCGATTTAATCAAACTTTTTGATTATAAAAACTTGAACAACCTTTACGAATTGTTTGTTCCTCAACATGAAAAGTCACCAGAACAAAAGTATTTTTCAAACGATTTGAGAATGAGTTATACACCTGAAAAGAATGTCTACTCAAAAGAGGTTTTTAAAAAACAAACGATTTTTTTGGACAAACGGATGAATGAAACCTTTCTGTGGTCTCAAAAATGTAAAAGTAGTGAAAAATTCAAGTATCTCAAACAAGGTGTTCAGTCTTTTCATAATGGACTTACACGTTGTTTTGAAATCAGTAATGGCACTCACTTGAACATTCCAGTTAGTCAAGAAATGAAAATTGTCATTAAACAGAAACTGAACCCAACTACTAAATGTCTTACGAATGATGTAGTCAAATTTTATCACACTTTGAAAGAAGAAATGGTTGAAGATTTAAAATATTTTAAATCTCTTGAAAATGAAGTTGAATCTCTTCAATCTCAACTATAGTTTCAACAAACACAGTTTTCAAATGAAATCGATTGACTTTCGAGGAAATATTACTATGCTTATCACATGAATGCTATACTTGGTGTGTATAATAATCTTGATGAATATTCTGAAATGGCATGTGATTATTTGGAAGCAGTGGCAAAATGTGAACGTCTTGAAAAATGAGCTTTCAAAACGAACTGAAAATGTCAAAAACAAATCGTTTATTGAATTGTCAAAAAAGTTTGTTGAACTAGAGATTGCATTTCTCTCGAACTGTCTTTGCAACACAGAAAAAAAAGTTTTCAAAATGACAAACCATGTAAAAATCAGGATGCTCCTGAATTTCCTGAATTTTTTAAAATAAACGAATTGAAAGCTCAGCTTCAAGACAAGAACATTGCGATAAGTGAGTTAAAGAAACTCATTAAAAAGATGAAAGGAAAGTCTGTGGATACTAAGTTTGTAAAACCATCGGTTACTCGACAACTGAATGCTTTTAAATTTCAAAAACCACCAGTTTTTGGTAAACCGACCCCTTTTTCAGATTCTCTTGAGAATAAAGATTTTGCAAAGTCAAGGTCGGTTACCAGAACTAATGTGACACAGGATTTAACAAAACCAGTCACTCCATAAATTTTGCCTAAAAATGTGAATCAAGTTCAAAAGAATACAAACATAATTGCACCAAGAATGTACAAAATGAACACTAGGCCTACTCAAACTAGAACACCACAGTTATCTCAGGACATTAGAAAAACTAACAAACGCGTGTCTTTCTCAACAGGAGTAATTACCACTACTAGTGTTATCAGACCACAATTTAAGAGCACACAACTGGAAGATTGGGTCATGCAAAACAATAGCCAAGTGAAGACAAAGAAAGTAGAAGATCACCGTAAGAATTTTAAGTTTTCGAATAATAAAATATTTGCAACTGCGTGTAAT
The DNA here is from genome assembly GCA_026074375.1 of Tanacetum coccineum. NCBI lineage: Eukaryota > Viridiplantae > Streptophyta > Magnoliopsida > Asterales > Asteraceae > Tanacetum > Tanacetum coccineum. The sequence continues at coordinate 17,123 of BQNB010005941.1, forward strand.
GACGGTTTGAATGCCAAGACTTCAAATGTTAATTTTGTTTGTGGAACTTGTGGCAAATGTATGTTCAATGCAAATCATGATTCGTGTGTTCTAAATTATATTAATGGCGTGAACTTTAGAACTAAGAAACCCATTGCAGTGCCTATTAGTACTAAAGAACCCAAGCGATTAGTGAACTAATCTGTTGCAACACCCTATAAGAAAATCGTTGCTTCAGAATCCACTATCCAGAAACCTAGAAGCACATTTAAGAGGTTTTATGAGCATGTTAGTAAGACATGTAGTTGGTGGTACACTAAGCTTACACCACCAGGATATAAATGGGAACCTAAGACTAAAACGGAAAATGTGAAACCGAATGTTAGTTTGCCTCTAGGAATTGAATCTAGAAATTCTAATATGTCGGAACCCAAGTCTGTTAGGAGATCCAATTTGTCCAACACTCTATTATCTTCTAATTCTTTTGCAACTCATAGAAATTATCCTATTTATCATCGACTCTGGGTGCGCAAAGCACATGATGAGAAATCTCAAGATTCTAATTAATTTCGTAGAGAAATTTCTGGGTACGTTACAGTTTGGAAATGATCAGTTTGCACCGATTCTTAGATATGGAGATCTGGTTCAAGGAAACATCACTATCAAATGGGTCTATTACATCAAAGGTCTGAATCACAATATATTCACTGTCAGTCAATTTTGTGATGCGAATTTAGAAGTTGCTTTTCGGAAATCTTCATGTCATATTCGTGATTTAAAAGGCAATGATCTTCTCATAGACACTTGTGGAACATATATTTATCTAATCACTCTTCAAGAAACAACTTCTCCTAATCCAATTTGCTTAATGGATAAAGCTTTATAGTCTCAAGTATGGTTATGGCATCGTCGTCTCTCACATTTAAACTTTGACACCATTAACTTGCTTTCAAAGAATAATATTGTGAATGGCCTTCCAAAATTAAAATTTGTCATCTTTGTTCTTCTTGTGAGTTGGGTAAAGCCAAACGTAGTTCTTTAAAGACTAAAACTACCCTAAGCTCAAAAGGACGGTTACACCTTCTTCACATGGACTCATGTGGTCCAATGCGGATAGAAAGTTTTGATGGGAAGAAATATGTACTTGTGATTGTTGATGATTATTCCAGATACACATGGACTCGCTTCTTGAGATCCAAAGACGAAACACCCGAAGTTCTCATCGATTTCCTTAGAATGATTCAAAGAGGATTTCATGCTCAAGTAAGAACAATGCGAACTGACAGAGGCGCATAATTTCTGAATAAGACTCTTCATGCATAATTTTCACAATAAGGTATAGAGCACCAAACGTCCATTGCTCGAACACCTAAACAGAACTACATTGTCGAAAGACGGAATCGTACTCTCGTTGAGGCTGCTCGAACAATGCTAAGCGTCGCTAAACTTCCATTATTCTTCTGGGCTGAAGCAATTGGAACTGCATGTTTTACTTAAAATCGTTCACTCGTAATCCCTCGACATGAGAAAATACCATACCACATAATAAATGGGAGAAAACATTCTATTAAATTCTTTCACATATTTGGCTCCTAATGCTACATTGTCAGAGATGGTGAGAATCTTGACAAGATGAAAGAAAAAGGTGATGCATGTATTTTTATGGGGTATTCTACTCAGTCAAAAGGTTACATAGTATAAAACAAGAGAACAAGATTGATAGTCGAGACTATATATGTTAATTTTGACGAATTGTCTCAAATGGCGTTAGATCACGACAGCTCTGACCCCGCACCACAATGTCATACAATGGCACTTGAACATAACACTTTAAGTCCCGATCCCCACAGTCAATATAATGTTCCTACAACAGATGAGACAGTAACAACGTCACTTCAAGAGTTAGAAATGTTATTTGGTCCAATGTTTGATGAATATTTCAATGGAGCTACTTCAGTTGTGTAAAAGTATTCCGCTGTTACTACTGCTGATGCATCCGATAAACATCAACAACTAAACACAACTCCATCTACTTCAACAACCCTTGCTGCAGATATAACTCAATTGGATATTCAAACAACACCTGAACCTACAACTTAAGCATCAACTGTCACTGCTACTGAGAACATCAATCAAGAAGAAAATGCACAGGTTGACAAAGACGAGGTCATCAACACTTTTGGTACACTGGTACACGAAGTGGGAAAGTCATCCTCTCGCCATGTTGATCCGCCAAACATATATACATTCTACCAACGAAACCCTTCTAAATACCAATGGACAAAAGATCATCCATTGAAATGTGTATGTTTGCACTCACCGTGAGTCGAGCAAAACCAAAGAACATTAAAGGAGCAATGGCTGATCATGCTTGGATAGAAGCAATGCAAGAGGAACTTCATCAGTTTAAACAACTAGATGTTGGGAATTAGTCGACAGACTATACGACAAAACTGTTATCAACATGAAATGGCTGTGGAAAAATAAACGTGATGAAGAGAACACTGTAATTCGCAACAAAGCACGTCTTGTGGCTAAGGGATATCGACAAGAAGAAGGAATCGACTTTGAAGAATCATTTTCACCAGTTGCTCGATTGGAAGCAGTCAGGATATTCGTTTCTTATGCTGCACATAAATCATTCCCTGTCTACCAGATGGACGTCAAGACAACTTTTCTTAACGGACATCTGAAGGAAGAAGTGTACGTAAGTCAACCAGACGGATTCGTAGATCCACATCATCCTGACAAAGTCTACCATCTTAAAAAGGCACTTTATGGACTCAAGCAAGCTCTAAGAGCATGGTACGATAAACCTTCCAACTTCCTGGTATCCAAATGTTTTTTCAAAGGTTTTATTGATCTAACTCTGTTCATAAATAAACATGGGAAAGACATATTGCTTGTGCAAATTTACGTTGATAAAATTATTTTTAACCTAAAATTTTCTAAAAAGTTTGAAAAACTAATGCATAGCAAGTTCGAAATATCTATGATGGGGGAACTCAAATTATTTCTAGGACTTCAGATTCACCAATCACCACGTGGTATCTTTATAAACCAAGCTAAGTATGCTTAAGAGATACTTAAAAAGCATGGTATGACCTCATGTGATAACATTGGTACATCAATGGCTACTAAACCCCTAGATGCTGACATGAGTAGAACTCCCGTATACCAAACGAAATATCATAGCATGGTCGGGTCATTCATGTACTTAACAGCAAGTAGACCAGACATTGTACATGCAATATGTTATTGTGCTCGTTATCAAGCGAGACCAATGGAAAAGCACCTTAAGGAGGTTAAACAGATCTTTCGGTACCTAAGAATACCATTCACATAGGACTTTGGTATCTAAAGGACACCGGTTTTGAACTAACTGCTTTTTTAGACTCTGATCACGCAAGTAGTCTTGATACATGCAAAAGCACTTCTGGTGGTATATAATTTCTAGGTGGTGATAAACTCGTTAGTTGGTCATCCAAAAAGCAAGACTGCACTTCTATGTCAATAGCCAAAGCCGAGTATGTGTCTCTATTTGCGTATTATGCTCAAGTCCTCTAGATGAGAACTCAGCTCACAGATTATGGCTTTCACTTTGATAAAATACCTATGTATTGTGACTCAAAGGAAACCATAGCCATCTCGTGCAACCCGGTTCAGTACTCCCGCACCAAGCACATTAATGTCAGATATCATTTTATCAAGGAACAGGTTGAAAGGGGTATTGTTGAATTATTCTTTGTCAGAACTGAATACCAGTTAGCTGACATATTTACGAAAGCTCTTTCGGAAGATAGGTTTAAGTATCTCTTCAAACGAATCGGTATGAGATGTTTGACTCCAGCAGAACTAGAGGCTCTAGCAAATGAATCAGCTTTATTTATCAAACATCGACTTGTAAATGTTTTTGCAAAACAAAATACAAAAATATAAAACCTATAAAAACAAAATACAAAAATAGAAAATCTTTCAAAACTAAAATACAAAATATAAAAATTTCAAAAATATCAAAAAGAATCTTCGCGACATGTCTCTTAGAATCGATAACATTTACGTACCTAGAAATGTCGATTAACATTGATACGGGTGTGTAAATGAAGTTCGAGCAAGAGTTCAAATGCTTTAAAATATGTCAATTCTAATATTCTCAATGGCTTAGGTACATTTCAGTGCATAACCCGTACTTTAATGTAAGGAAATTGTATCTTCAAAGATAACTTATCCTAACAACGAGAAGGTCAATGTTTTTGGGTCCTGTGCTAATGAATCCAAACATTCAAAGTTTTAAGCTCATTACAATGGCTTACAGTTACTTCAGACTTTAACCCGGACCCAAATGTCACTGGGGAGTGTACGCTTCAGTGCGCTTACTTTAGGAAAGGAAGAGAAATCTTTTTTCAGTGGTTTTCAAAATCGTTGAACACAATTTTTCAACTACTTTAAATGTCAAATACTTATGGTATATTAATTATGGTATCTTTAAAATTGTGTGTTCAACACTCCCTACCTCAAATAATTTCTCAAAATTATGGTATCAATTTTCTCAAAAATTTCATATTTATGTGGATCAATATTGTGTGTTCAGCACTCCTGACCATAAGCCTTTTAATTTTGTTGGATACATCTCATAAAAGTCAAATTTTATGCATCCAAAACATTCAATGGATTTATAAAGTGGCACTCTAATCTCTTTATCAACAGAAGAATGAGGACAATTTTCAAGCAATATACAATGTCTTTTCAAAATTGTGGGCTTATATCTTCAACACCATTGTACACTTGGGTATGTTTACATACTCTTGCGTTTATCTTCGGATAACGTCCATTGATGAAAGATTTTGCATACTAGTTCTTATACTATGTGTGTTACAACCAAGGCATCTTATCTCTCATCTTCAACATATTTGTTTTGTCATATCATTTTTTAACATGTGGTGTCAAATTTTGATTAAGTGGTGTCACGCATATATTGTTGAAGGGGAGCAAACAGAAAAATGTTCTAATAATTCATGCGAACCTGTGGTATCATCTTTCTCCCCATGAAACTTTTCATGTCTCAAATTTTAATCAAATGGTATCTAAAATACTAAAAGATTTATTATTTTCTCTAAGGGGAGAAAATATGATCTTTATGACTCTAAGAGCACAAATTCTACCCACATGTGTGAAACAATTTCGAATCTTGATGCACATGTGTAGGGTGAGTATTTCAAAAAGTAAAACTTTCAAAGTGTTAAAGATGTCTTGATTTATATCAAACACTTTGATTGCTTTTCAATAGTTTTATGGTTTCGATCTCTATACGTAACAACCATTTAACTCACAACGTCAATGAAGTCATAAGGTGGTTAAGGTTAGGTATAAGTCATATGATCCAATCAGAACCGGAGGGATCTACCCATGAACATTCCATAATTAGGTTAGAAGTCCTTAAGTATGATTGGAGATGAATGATAATAAGGGAACAATGTTGACTAAGATATGAGTTATCTCTAGAACAATCACAACACGGTGATAGTAATGACGTCTTGGTAAACATTAAAGGGGTTGAAGAATAAAAAAGAAATGTATGGATAGAGGGTTAAAAGAAAGAATCCCTCCACATAATTTAGGTAAAAAACGGGTCAATACATAATCTATCAGAATCAAAAAGATGATTTCTGGTATTGAAGATAGACATCATGTACCCAGTGATGCAATGCACAACCCTTTCCAGCCATTCGAGTTTCTCTTAAAAGAGACTTGTCTCATTTGTCACAGAGATACACACATTATCTATTAACATCTCACTCTGAGATTGTTAATATTAAATAGGTGGCAGTTAACACTAGCCTTCGATTACTAAAGCCAAAGTGCACAAATCGAGTCTATAGCCAGAAGAGATCAATATAAACCTCATTAGGACACTTTCAATGTAAAACACTTGTTGTTCATCAATCTTTAACAAGTGGTAACAAAGAGTTCTACGCATTATCTTTGTGATCTTGCTAGAACATTCATAGTGATACTCTTTAGTATTCACAGTGACGAATGAAAATCCTTCCAGTGTCAACATCCAACAGCACTTCGGTAGTGACTTGCAAGATTTTATATGAATCAATCTTGGGTCAACTGGATATCGATTTTGGTATAGTAAATTAATTGATGAATTAATCAGTAAGATTGTTGCTAACTGATTCACTCTTATCGTGTTGTCTACTTTGAGACGTTTCGGTAATAAGAACAAGCTAGTACAGCTGTAAACCCTGTCAAGGAGGTTCTTTGAATCTACCTGATCACATGTACAATATTTATACAAGTACAACGGGAAACCAGAGGTTATCACAACCGAACTTTGACGAATGACAAAGCCATATTCGTCCCTATTTGGTATTTATTGCTAACCCACAAAAAACAGGTTTAGACAATGGCGTAACTACCCCATTCCAGCGGAGTCAAATTAATAACCACATGCTCATACTCAAGCTTGAAAAGTTATATATTCATCATCAAGATTGTAACTATTAAACGAAGAATGTATTCGGTCAGAAAGATCAAGTTCATGTCATAATCAACAACTCTGATCATCAAGAACAAGATCACGAAGGTTAAATAAAGAATCGCTTTTCGAGGAATTGTTAGCCTTAGAAACATTCTACAGGGAGATTGTTAGCCTTGATGAATTAGAGAAGATCGCAAGCTTTTAAGACAAGTATGAGCATGTCGGTCAAAAGCACAAGATGAACAAGAAAGTCAAATCAAGATGATTCAAGACAAGGACGAAGACCCAAGACCGAAGAAGGCAAAGCTCAAAGTCAAATGAAGATAACCTCTACATTGGGGGAGATTGTTAGCCTTAGAATTATTAAAGTCAAACAAGAATGTATTCAGTCATCTTAGCCATTAACGGTCTTAGTTTGTGATAGGCTAGTCGGGTTTTACGAGCTTGGACTGTAATCTAATATTGTATAGGTTTCGGGCTTTAAGCCCATTCTAAGCCAAGCCCGACCTAAGAAAGAAAGCCCATGAGCCACTTAAGGCCTTGGACTACAAAATCAACCCTCTTAGCTTGTTAGGAGGGTGTTGGTCATTTGTATGTGTGTGTTTTACATGTGTGAAAGATCATCCGCCATTCCTTTCTCTCTCTAGTTTTCTCTCTCTAAAACATCTCTCTAATTTTCTTTCTTTCTTTCTAGTTCATCCGTGTATGATTGTTATGTGTTGTGATATGGGTTAAGTTCGTGGACAACAAAGATTATTCTAGAATTAAAAAAATATGAAAACCAAAGAAAAGTCAATAAACAATTATGAAAACTAGAAGAAAAGTTATTAATATTAAAATTAATGGTTACCCTTACTCTTGTTATGCTCTAGGTGATCCATATATTCCTATGCTAGCTCTTAAATCATGTCCTCATCATTCCCCCTCTTTTTAGAAGAACTTGTCCTCAAGTGGTTGCCCTCATTCACATCCCCGAAGTGAAATTCATATATATATATATATATATATATATATGACACGTTGAACATCTTCGAAATACTCAAAGTATTTTGCAAGTCCACCACATAAGCATTATTATTAATCTTTCGAAGTATTTTGTACGAACCATATTTTTTTGGTTGTAGCTTGCTATAAGTCCCATCCGGAAAATGTTCTTTGCTAAGAAACATCATTACCTCATCTCCTACTTGGAACAACTTCTTTCGACGATGCTTATCCGCTGTAATTTTCTACTTAGCATTTGCTTCGGTAATGTTGGCTCGCACAACTTCATGAGTAGCTTAAACCTCTTCCACCATTCTATTTGCTTGAATATTCTTCTTGGCTGGTAAATCAACTAAATCGACAACGTGCTTTGGAGAAGTCTTGTTCACATCCTCAAATGGTGAAAATCTCGTGAAACTATGAACCTCACTATTATAAGCAAATTCAGCTTGTGCCAATGACACATCCTAAAGTTTAGATTTTCCCCAAGCAACGTATCATATTCCCCAATGTGCGATTGACTACTTCAGTTTGACCGTTCGTTTGAGGATGAACGGTACTACTAAAATTCAAAGATGTACCTAATCGTCTCCAAAGTGTAACATTCCGTATTTTCAGGTCATTTACGACGTCATCTATTTTACTAATTTTTTTTTCTCGTACGCGTTTACTTTTAATTCTTATTATATAGTAAAATTGCGTAAATTTAAAATTAACAATCAACGTAAACGGGCACCAAAGAAATTTAAGTTTACGTCAAGAAATCATTATATTATTATTACTAAAGTAATAATTAACTTATTGTGTTTTATTTTTATCGGTTGCGTAAAATGTTACGTTTCGCAATAAATTATGTTTAGGTATTCCCGGAATCACCAAAACTTTTCTACGCTTCAACAAATACCTATGTTTATATCTAATGCTTAAAGTTTTATAAATTTTTACCTACATTCATCACTTGAGCCGAACCTTACACGAAACAAATAGACAAATACATACACTTCACAAAGTTATGCATTATGTTTTAATAAAACTACAACTTATACATTATCAATATATACTTTCATTTGCATTTGGCAAATAAAGAACTAGCTAAACATCTACCTTGATTTCATGGGATAACATCTTCTTTAGGGAACCAATAAACACAATTCCTTAAAACCATGAGATGATCCTTTCTTTTGGACACAAAGACTAAAGACTTTCATGTTTTACTCTAAGTGTTCTTGACTAGTCTTTAGGATATATAAGGCTTTAGCTAGCATATTACACACACACTTCTCACTTTCAAGGTGTAAAACACAAAAACTCTTCCTCCCTCCTCCTCCTTTAGCTCACGGCAACACCAAGAACAACATACAAATCCATACAAAATTTATTTAACACATTTACATACATTCCTACAACATATCTAAGATGTCCTTAGGTGTTTAGAAGGGTTGGTTTAAGGTTTACAAGGGTTAATCAAGCATGAAGCAAGATTAGGGTTTAGGGTTTCTTTGATTGTGCAAGCTTTGGTTTATAATCTAAACAAGGGTTTAGAACATATTTCTCATCATCATACATCACCATAAGGTTATCTAAAACCCTTTATGTCTTTACTTTTATCATTTTTATGTGTTTACATGTTCTATATAACTAAATCACCATTTAGGGTTTTAAACATGTTAAATGGATAACTTACTTGTGATTATGATTTTGTACACTTTTTCATATGATATGTGATTGGTAATATCATGGAATAATGAGATTATAAGTATGTTAACATGTTGGTTTAAGTGGAAAATGTTTAAGTATAAACTAGTGATTAAAAGTTAATTAAGGAAAGTTATGATTTTATGTGAAGTTATGAACTTGTGATCTTGGACTAATGGACAAATTATGGATCTTGGACTATATAATATATATGACATAAGTATATTAAGAGTTATAAAGGAATTGTGGTATTTTAAATTGTTGAAAAGTATGTATAAAACAAGTATACAATTAATTATATAAAAGATACAAAAGGGGCTGTTTGGATTCGAAATCCAAACAGTAGGGTTTTCATTATTATAAAATACTACGCCTCATGACGATTCCAAAATGATAAGAAACTCGAAAAACCGATTTATAACGAAGAAGATACGCTAGTTACGATTTTACGACGATAAATACTTTATAAAACTATTTTTATAAAAGTTACTATTCATCACAGGAAATTATATTTTTAAAACATCATTTATATGATATAACTTTTAATTACGAGAACGTGCTCGAAAGAAACGCTAAAAACGGAGTTAAAACGAATAAGTTACGACATTTACGAGATTTACGATAACTAAATCTATAAAAATAAGTATAAGAGCTGTTATGAACAGTAAAATCACTATTCATCAGAAAAACTCAAATTTTGAAAATGTTATATTTTGATAACTCGTCTTAATACGAAAGCATGTACGTAAGAAACGAAAGAAACGGACTTAAAACGAGAAAGTTACGCCAGTTTTACTAAAAGTATACTTATAAACGTTTTTACTTTATAAATATGATTTCACTAAAACGATTAGATGGTGATGTAGCTATATAGAATTATATGTGGTATTAGTTAATCAAAGTACTATATTACTAGGGAGTTTCATAATGAGGCCTCTTCGGGGTGGCGTATCGACGAGTTGTTGGATTTACGATTTAAAGTGTCCTAGCTCCTCATACGTCACTACACGACCTCTTAATTATGATAGCCCGAACGATAGTATGATGAGCTATACGACCTATAAATAATCAAAGTGTTTAGTACTTATACGACCTATATTGGATTAGGTTGCATTCGATCGTAAGCGTGACACATTTTCTATTGTGAATACTTGTTGATTACCATTCACTCGAGGTGAGTTCATAGCCCCCTTTTTACTACTTGATTGTTTTACAAACTCTACGGGGTGAATTACATGCTTTGTTTTTACTATGGACACAATTTTACAATGTATGATCGAATTACTGCCTGATTATTAATGCCTAAGTTACCTTATTGCCGTGAAGTCCCTACTTATCATGAACCGTTAATTGCTATTGTAGTAAGCACGAGTGTTGTGGATAGATCTATCGGGTATAAAAGATATTCATCATCTAATAGCGTTTTTTTGGTTTTTAATTTTGAGGTTAACTCTTATTTTGTTAAACGAAAGACTTGATTAGTGTATAAAAGATATTCATTATCTAATAGCGCTTGATGTAAGTTTTAATTTTATATGCATACTAAGTGTTTGATTAAATGTCTGAATGAAGAGAAAATGTTCTAACTGAACATCACTTATTGTTTACAGCTTTGTAGGATTTGAAATCTATAACCTATATAAAAGAAGGTTTTTGAAACTATGATCTTGGCCCAAAATTCTAAAAAAATGACACATGTAAAATAGAAAATGTTATCCCACTAGTTTAATCCAATACACAACACTAATTATACCAAGATGCTAGAAAATGAGAAGAAATCTTAAAGAGAGAAAGTAGAGAGAGAAACTAGATTAGATAGAAATATGGAAAGTTACAAGTGAATGTGGAATTGTAACCAACACCCTTCACCAAGTGTGGTGAGGGATATTTATACCCTTTTGCCTTAAGTGAGGCGTATGGGCTTCTAAATGGGCCGGGCTTGGCATAACTTGGGCTTTGAGCCCGAAACACGGACAATATTAGATTACAATCCAAGCCCGTTGAACCCGACTAGCCTATTACAATACAAGACCTAGTTTGACTTTATAAGACCGGTCACATACTTGTTTCACTTAATATAAATAAGGCTAACAATCTCCCCCAAAGATAGGTAATCTTTACTTCAAACTACTCATTATCACCGATGAAAAACATTGAAGATATGACGTTTTGAACTTTACTGCTTTGCCTTGTAAGGTCTTGTCTTTTTGTAATGACTTTGATCATTCATGCTTTTTGATCTATGGATTTTGAGCCTTTATCTTTTTGACTTAGAGTTCTTGAGATCGATATCTTCATCATCTCCTTGACTTGAATCATCTTGATTTGACTTCCTTGATCAACTTGTGCTCTTGACCAACATTCTATAACTTGATACATTTCTTGTATGATCATATGATTATAAGGTCGTTAACCAAAATTCCTTCCCCAATTGAAGAATCTTGTTTAACTTTGATGCTCTATGATGTTGGGATGATTAGAATCAACTATCTTGACTTGGAATGATTGACATTGAAAGCATTGAGAAAGAGCAAGGAGTGTTTATGAATCCGACTTGCGGCTGGAATGAGGCTGCAACACCCATCGTCTTATCCTGAAATAAAAACAGTTAGGCAATAAAAGATGAATATGGCTATTGTCATTCATCTTGAACTTCGTTGCTCAACCTCCGGTTTCCCGTTTATAGTATAAATAACTATACTTTGATTCAGGTAGATTCAAAGAATCTCCATTTTGACATGGGTTTTCCAGCTCAAAGCGTAGGATCTTTCTAACAGTGCAGAGTTATTAGATACACCGGTTAAGGCGTTTGCTATGTTCTCATTAATCGAAACTCTCAAACATACAACACGTAAGAGTGAAACAGATAGTTACTATCTTTCAGAAAATAGTCATCAATTCATATACGGGACTAAAATTGATATGCCATTATCACATGCTTGATTCATGTAGAATCTTGCAAGTCACCTACCAAGAGCTTGTTTGATGTTAGCTCAAGCAGGATTTCCATCTTCACGATGAATACTTAAGTATCACTCGGATGTTCTGGCAAGATCTCAAGGATAATGCGTAGGACTCTTGTTACAACTTGTGAACTGATTGGTGTTCAACAAGTGTAATTTGACATTGTGTCCTAATGAGATTTATACTTTGATCTCTTCTTTGATTCTAGACTCGATTGTGCACATTTTGGTTTTAGTATCGGAGGCTGGAGCAGACTACCACCTATTTCAATATCACAATCTCGGAGTAGAGATGTCAATAGCATAACGAATGTATCTCCTGACATTGAGACAGTTTCTTTGAGAGAAACCCTAATGGCTGGAAGGGTTTGTGCATTGCATCACAGGGGTCCATGAAGACTTCTTCCAAATCAACATCAACTTTGTGATTTTGATATAAAAAAAAAGAAATTGGTATTGACCCGGTTTCTGCCTAAGGTGTAAGGAGGGCTTCTTTCTTTTCACCCTTTATCCATACATTTCTTTTTAATTCTTCAACCCCTTCAATGCTTACCAAGACGTCATTACTAACACCTTGTTGTGATTGTTCCAGTGCTAGCTCAATCTTAGTCGGCATTCTTCCCTTATACACATTCTTCTCCAATCATACCTAAGGACTGCTATTTCTAACTATGGAGTGTCCTTGGGTAGATCCCTCCGGTTCTGGTTGGATCGTAGGACTTATACCTAACCTAACCACCTTATGACTTCAGAATCATCGTGAAATTAATAGGTTTGTTTTGGTAAAAAGATCGAACCATAAACCAATTTTTCTGACATTGTTATTTTCAAATACTCCCCCTACACATGTGCTTCGAGATTCAAAATTGTTTAGCACATGAAGGAAAGAGTTGCACTTAGAGTCTTAAAGATCACATTCGTCTATAACATATTTTAATCACATTTTCTCCCCTTATTTTAAATAATAAAACACTTAGTATTTGAAATACCAATTGATTAAAATTTGACATGAAAATTCCATGAGGAGAAAAATTATACCATGATATTGCATGAATTCAGATTCCGATTGCTCCCCTTCAACAGTATATGTGGGATACCAATATTTATTAAAACTTGACATTGGAATGAAAAATTGATATGACACCACAAAATGTTGAAGACGGAGCGAGATGCCTTTAATTTCACAAAATGTGTTTGGATACATAAAATTGACATTTATGAGATGTATCCGACACATTAAAAGGCTTTGTTTTAAAAAAGCTCCCCCTCAGAAATTGATTTACATAAAATGACATTCTACGAACTACAATTCTTTGAAAATTATTCGAGGAAGGGAGTGTTGAACACACAATTTTAACAAATACCACTTTTTTAATGAAAAAAACCGACAAATTAAATGTAGACAATATGTACATTGAAAGTTCTTATTTTGAAAAAATCGTGTTCATTCGATTTTAAAAACATGATAGAAGACTTCTCTTCATTTTAGAGTACGCACTGAGGCGTACACTTCCCAGTTACTTTCGTATACCGAGTTATGCACTGAAATGTACATAAGACATTGAGAAAATTGAGAAATGACATTTTGAAAGCATTTGTAAACTCCTGTTCGAACTACATTTACCACGCCTGTCGATGTTAATCATCATTTCTAGGTACTAAAATATCGATACCAAAAGAACATGTCGAGAAGATTCTTTTTGGTATTTTTGAAATTTTTTTTTTTTGATTTTATATTTTGTTTTTCTAGGTTTTATATTTTTCTATTTTCTTTTTGAAAATTTGTATAAATAAAAAATAAAGAGAGAATAAAAATATTTACAAAATTGAAGTTTCTAATAGAATACATTGTGGCTAGAGTTGAAGTGATGAGGTTGAATCAGGTTTGTTGTTGACGTTTATTTGATGCATCAGTAGTAGTGACAGCGGAAGACTTTAAAACAACTTGATTTTCTCCATTGAAATATTCGTCGAACAAAGGACCGAATAGCACATCCAGCTCATTTGACGTTGTTACTGTCTCAACTGCTTGATGAACTTCTGTTGACATTGTGGTGCGAGGCTTGAACCGTTTTGTTCAAACGTCGTTTGACATTGAGGATCGAGCTGATTGTTTGTGAAACAGACTTCATTTGATTCAGTATCATCATCTGGAATCCACTTTGACAATGGTTTTCCGAGATATCATCCTTTACAGCAACACATTACTCTGAGATTTTCCTTGTTGACATTACATAAGGTACCTGCACTTAAATCAAGACTTTGTTCCTTCTGAACATTGATTGATGTACCTGCACTTACATCCAGAGTTTGTTTGCATTCATGAATATGAGGGATATCTACATTTGAACCATGTGGGGGTTCACTGTCAACCTTGCTTGTGCAAGAGTCGAATAACTCCTGTAGAATCCTCCTAAGACCAACCGATTTGGAACATTCCTACCACGGTGGGTTTCCACTAATATCAGTCTAGGAGATGTTTTCTCATACACAGCGGAAGTCTTATTAGGAGAAAACCTATGTCCTGTAAAGATCTGTCTACTAGGTTTCTGAGTATGACTCTTTTGAACTACGGGTTTTGTTACGTTTGTGGTCTTATGGATTGGAGTCCTAGCACGTGAATTTACTTCCTTCCAGAGTTTTTTGTTTATACAATGCATCATGATTTGCATTAAAGACACACTATGACAAGTAGAACAAAAAAAGTTTTGGAATCTAAAAAAGAACGGAACTCTTAGAGTGATTCTGCTGTTGGGGACATCCGTATCGAACACGACTACTCTTAATACAGGCAAACTCCTATATGTTTGATTGATGCATCCTAGGGTTTTGGTTTCCTATCATCATTATTGGTTTTGGATACCCACGCAGAAGTAGGGGGGGCACACTAGTTGTTGAGTTTCCTATCTCCTTTCTTGGATCTTTTTCTTAGTTACTTCTAGATAGTGATTATAACCATTCATCTTGAAAAAAAACTAAATCTTGGCATTTTCTTAGAAACTATTCCTAGATTGACCAGATGCAATCATGTGACATGTTTTGCAAAGAGGATACTGTATTCTTAGGCAAATAATGTTGAGTGACTGGTTTTGACAAATTCTTGTTCACATCAACTTGGGAGGCAAACCGTTGTTTTGACATTTGAGCCCTTGCAGATTTAAACGCATTCGGTTGTCTAACAACTGATTGGTTTCTTAGTGATGGTAACACCGGTTTCCCCAAGACTGATGTTTTATCAAACTTAGTATCTACACTATTTCCTTTTAACTTCCTTAAGTCATTTTTTAAAGCAGCAATTGCAAAAACCTTTTCCTGAATCTGAGCTTTTAATTCAGCATTATTAGCAAGCAAAGATGTTGTCTGTTCTGTAGTCTTAGATCTCGTGATTTTAATAGAATCATACAAATCTTTGTAATGCTGTTTCAAAGTCTCATTTTCCTTACGTAATGTAGCCACACTATGTTCTAATTCGATGTTCATTGTTTCAAGTACATCAATTTCCTTTTCAATCTTGGCTTTATTACTTGTTTCATTCAAAATTTGACCATGTTGCCCTGATTTTAAAGATTGATTTTGATATTTAAGTTCGAGAGCAATGCAATGTGCTTCCATTCTTGAAAAATCTTTTTGAAATTGGGCAACTGTCTCTTTGAGCAAAATATTTTCAGACTCGAGTGATTGTTTTGAGTATTCAGTTGTCTGGTTATCAGGTGATGAATCAAGCATAGGACTTTTAACTTGACATGTTTCAGGATACTGGTCAACCCTACCTTCAACAATGATTTCAGGTTGCTCAGTATGCTGTTGTCCTATAGCAAAGATATTGCATTCAGCAGTCAATTGTACCTCAGCCATTGGCTCTTCGTCATAAATGGGTCTGATATCTGCATCATCAGCATCTGTATCATTCCCTGACCTGCTGCTATCATCTTGCACTGTTGAGTCTGTCCTAATGCTTTCTGTGTCAACCAAATCAGCATCCAATGCTTTACCCGTATCAATCTTACTCTCTTGCGTCTGCATCTGTCTTTTATTCACCCTTCTTTCATACTGTCTTTGATGACGTGTTCTTTCAGCAACGGACTTCTTAACATTACCCAGGTGTTGGAGTAGTGTATCTCTGAAGTGTTGAACCTCGAGTCCAGTGTATTCAACAAAGTACGTGTCTGTCATTTGACTGTCATAATCCAATGTAAACTTTGAATTGATGAACTTCTGGAACTGGTTGTTTACCACCCAAAAGGCTGCCATGGATCCATCTTCTTGAAATTCATCTTTGTCAAGTTGCTTTTGTAGTTGATCTACGTTAAGGAGCATTGTACTTGTGAAAGTATCAACATCTTGACCAAAGAGTGACATGAATGCCCGTTTGAATCCATGTTCGATGCGAGTGCCTTTTAAGTCATCTTTTGAAAGAACTTGAAGGTGTGAATGAAGAGATCGAAAATATGCCATGCATCTTTCTTTTGCTTTTGACATCTTGTATTTGATTGCATGCACATCTTTTGTTTCAGAATTCAAGCTGCATTCCTTTACTAATTTGTTGGATGCAGTCTCTGAATTACTGTCTTCTTTCTCAGAACAAGTGTTTTGTATGACAACAAAATCAACTTTCAATGAATCAACATTCAATGCTGGAATTGGATGTGAATGATCTTTTTGTGTTTGTATCAACTTCTTTTGTTTCAACAATTGTGGAGTTCGTTGTTGATGAAGAATTAACTCAAGCATGTATTTCCTGAGGGAATCCATGTTAAAGATCATTGCATCGTAAAATGATTGAGCATCATATCTTGTATAATTCTGCATACGCTCTTCGAATTCTGAATGGAAAGCATTTTCAAACTTTGTTCTGAGATCAGTCAAAGTAGTTGTGCAATCAGTCCTAGAAAGTATATCTTTAGTAAGATGTTGTTCTAGTAAATCCAAGTCTTGAGAGAACGTTCTCTTGAAGATAGGCATCGTGCCATAATCTTGTAAAGTTTCTGAGAGAAACTTAAATAGAGACTTGATTTCTTTAAGACTGTGCATGCATCTACTTCTTGAAAGTTGTGTCTTCTCTTGAATGTTAGAATTTGAACACGAAGAAACTGTGACATTCTGAAGAACACTTGATGTTTGAGTTTGCAAATTAGTATTTGAATTTGACATTATGAATGATGTTGTTGTAAATGGATATCGGATCTTAAGTGTTATGAAGTGTTTGATTGTTGTTTTAAATGAATTAACGTTCACGGGATTTTACAAATCTTTGATTAAAACCGAGAAAAGAATCGTATCTTTCGCGGGATTTTACAAAATCAAGAAGAAACCATGAATGAATAATTAATTGACATTTCAAGTATGATTAAGTTGATTGTTGGTTTGATTGGTTGTGTTTGTTGTGCTGAGTAATTATCCTTGTAATTTGTTTGTCTTGCTGTTATGTTTTGATAAAACGGTGATTAAATATATTCCCAATTTCGGGAAATTAAGGTTTCAAAACATAGGTTTTCAATGGACAAAACGCAGTGACTTTAATCAAAACGCAGTCTGTCTTGGACACAAAACGCAATGTATAAAAAAATTGGGCAGAGTAACATTTAGTCAAAACGCAATGATGGTCTTCAAAACGCAACCTGTGGAGACAAAACACAACGAAGGTAATCAAAACGCAATGACTCTGATCAAAACGCAACTAAGCTAATCAAAACGCAATGACTCTTGATCAAAGCGCAACGAAGCTAATCAAAACGCAATGACTCTTGATCAAAACGCAATGAATCTAATCAAAACGCACTGACTCTTAATCAAAACGCAACAAAGCTAATCAAAACGCAATGACTCTTGATCAAAACGCAATGAAGCTAATCAAAACGCAATGACTCTTGATCAAAACACAACGAAGATAATCAAAACGCAATGACTCTGATCAAAACGCAATGAAGATAATCAAAACGCAATGACTCTTATCACAACGCAATGACGAACACCCCTTCAAATACGTAAAACGCAGCCAAGAAAAAATCTTTAAACTTTCTTGTAAAATACGAAATGATGGTAAAACCACTTAGTAATGATGCAAGGAAGTGATCTAAGCCCAAAAGTACAAGTCTTTAACACATTTAACCACGAAACAAAGATCAAAGTTGATTTTTTTTCTTGCTTTTTTCTTTTTTTTCGAACCAAAGAAAAAACCAACAAAAACCCACGAATTTTTCACAAATCAAACACTAAACACCCCTTGGCGAGTGATACCACATGTTATCCCACTAGTTTAATCCATTACACAACTATAATCTATACCAAGATGCTAGAAAATAAGAAGAAATCTTAGAGAGAGAAAGTAGAGAGAGAAACAAGAAAAGAAGATTAGATTAGAGAGAGTTGGAAAGTTACAAGTGATGGGAAAATGTAACCAACACCCTTCACCAAGTGTGGTGAAGGGATATTTATACCCTTTTGCCTTAAGTGAGGCGAATGGGCTTCTAAACGGGCCGGGCTTGGTTTAACTTGGGCTTAGAGCCCGAAACACAGACAATATTAGATTACAATCCAAGCCCGTTGAGCCCGACTAGCCTATTACAATACAAGACCTAGATTGACTTTAAGGAAAAAAACAAACCGAATGAAAATAGCCGAACTAATAAAGCTCAAGAATACCCACAAACCTTAAAAAACTAAACCATCCCCGTGGCGAGTCCGAGTGCAGGTGATACCAATGTTATCCCAAAACTTAACCCATATCATACCAATAATCCATACCAATAAGCAATAAGCTAGAAAAGAGATAAAGGAAAAATGAAATATTAGATAGAGAAAGTAGAGAGAAACTAGATAGAAAGATTAGATTAGAGAGAAGTTTGGTGAGTTACAAATGAAAGAAAATGCAACCAACACCCTCTCTATGAGTGGAGAGGGTCCTATTTATACCCTTAACCCAGTAAGTGGCGTACGGGCTTGTTACTTGGGTCGGGCTTGGCATATCTTGGGCTTTGAGCCCGAAACACGGACAATATTAGATTACAATCCAAGCCCGTTAAACCCGACTAGCCTATTACTTAACAAGTCTAATTACGACTAATAAGACCGATAACATTCTTGTTCAACTTATATAAAATTAAAGCTAACAGTAAGCAGTGCTCATATCTAAATTCGTCCCAATAACTTTTGAAGGGATCTCCAAAAATCCGAATGCAAAACGAGGGTCTAGGTCCGAAATAATCAACACGGGCACTCCGTGCCTACAAACAATCTCCTTTAAATACAATCGAGTAAGCCTCTCCATCTTAAACTTCCCATTCATCGGAATAAAGTAAGCAGATTTAGTCAATCGGTCAACAATGACCCAAATCGAGTCATATCCAGATGAAGGTTCTGGAATTTTAAGTTACAATGTGTTTACGACTTCCTATTTCACATAGTAAATGTGTTGGGAATTATACTTTGAGTTTATTATGACAAAACATATTAAAGGTGGAGGACCTACAAGACAAAGTTGGAATAACATAATGCTGATGTGAAAGATTAGTCAAACAGTATTTAATGCTCAGCTAAAAGATAAAGATCAACATTAATGCTGATTGAAGATTAGTCAAATAGTATTTAATGCTGATTTATAGTTTTCTAATTTTATTTTGATCTTATCTTGTCTTGTAAACCCTAACCCCTCTATTATATAAAGAGGGGAAGGCGTCTAGTATTAGCATCGATTCATAGATAGTCTCTCCAATGAGAGTCTAAACAAATAGAAAAGTGTGTAGTAGTTAGATAGTTTTCAGTTTCATTTAATCATTTTAATAAAGAAAACCTTATTAGTAACATGATTGTGTTCTTTATATTCCGCTGCGTGTTACAATCATTGTTATCATACCCTAGATGAGTCCTAATAACGATCTATGGAATCATTATAGGGAGTTCCGACAATAGGTAACAGAGCCGCATGGCTCTCGGATCTAGGGTTTTATAAGGTTTCATCAGAAATTTTAGTTTATGGTATCCTGCGAGGTGAGGCTTTTATGGTTCCTACAGGTCTGCTTACGATTTCTTCATGCTGAGCATACGTCGATATAGGAACAACAGACGCATTTGGATATTTGAACAATGATGATGAGTATAGTTCATTTGAAGATTCAGATCAGTGAGGATTAATTTTGGAGAAAAAATTCTTGATTGTTAGCAAGCGCTCTTTTAACAGATTTGGTTTAGAGTATGAACGATACAAATTCCATGATAAGGATTTTCACACATGACTGGTTACTCGGTGAAGCATGACAAGCTCCCTGACTTGATGGTTGGGCCGTTGGGCATACATAAATAAATATACAAAAATTTATTTGTCGGCAATGTACAATTTATGTCTACAAGAATATGCATGATCAAAGACGTTTAATAATGTCTTCTCGCACGAAATGAGAGATTTGATCTATGCTACTGATTCGAGATTCAAGAGATGGATAGTATACATTAAGGGGAAGCTTATAGTTCTTATATTAACCATCTACATGCACTTCCTATTTGATTATGAAAACAAAAAGCCTTGATTGGGTTACTTCTCAATGTTAATAAAGATGTATAGATGAGTGGGCTTATGTGTTCTCGGCATAGCATATGAGGGATTAAAGAAGTAGAAAATGAGAGTCTAAAATTAGTTAGACGTTGTAGGAAATAAGATAGGCGAAATAAGAATTTAAGTGTGACTTTTACTAGAGACTTTAGGAGAAACCTACGTTTTAGACGTTAAGAGTATAGGTCGAAGGATAAAAGTTTGAATTGATGTTATAGTATGCCTTATGGCATGGTGTAATGACTATGGTCGTCGCTAAGTATTATTAGCACCCTAATGTGAATTTGGAAGGTAATAGTCAAGGTTTGACTTATGTAGTCAAAGTGTTGAATTATTCCAAGTGACTTATAGTCCTTGATAAAAATTTAACTAAAAAGAAGTAAAGAGAACAAAGTGTTATAATAGAAACGATAAAAGGAATGTCAAGATGACTACGGTAAATATGAAAGTATTAACTAATGATAGACTTACGTGAAGTCAAGATAATGCAATTTTTCAAGGGACGTATAGTCCTTGATTGAAAATATAGAATAAGGTGATTAAGAGCATTGAGTAAGAAATAAGTTAATTAAAATGATGGATTTAGAAATGGTAAATTATCACCTAATTAATGCTTGTCATTAGAAAGAGTGTAAAGGTGATAGAAATGAGCGAGAAATAGAACGGGTTAAGGGTAATTAGTGGTGTTATAGCATGGCTAGAGTTGCAAAACCATATAGGTTGATGCAACTAGTTGAGTATATGTTTGAAAATGCTAAAATGGAATGAAAAGTAAAGTGCGATCAAGTTTGGTTAGTATTATACGAAGGGATTTTAAGGACAATAAGGGGGTAGATTTGTAACACCTCCAAACCGAGTTTTAAGCGTTTTATTACGAGAATGCCATCGGATAGTTTGACTATGACTTTATAAGTTTGAATGCGTTATGTGATTGGCTAGTCAAACTAATGGTCAAAGTATGTGTAATATGGTTATAGAAAATATGATGTGCCATAAATATAAGAGAAATAGATCTAAGGGACTAAAGTTTTCAAGTTCTTAATGAGCTACATAAGTTAATGTGGCTAATTATGAAAGAAAAGGGCTTAAGGGACCATAATTGCCAATTAGGCAAACTTATAACTAATAATAATTTATTTAGTGATATCCTTAGACATTTCTACATAAATCTTTAGTTGTGTGGTGGTGTGGGACGAACCAAGAAGAAGAGGAGGGAAGACAAAGATTTTTAAAGACGCGCACTCCAAGGGATACACCCCAATACGCCGTATTGGCCTAGCCCAATACGGCGTATCCAGCCTTTTTCAGAGACTATAAATAGAAGACTCAAAAACGAGTTTTCAGTGTGCAAAATCATATTCTTCATACCATACACATAAAAGACGATTTTCTGAAGAAAAGAAGAGCAACCAAAGGTCAAGCATCGATCACGATTCCATAGAAGACACCGTGTAATTCCTATACTCTTGTAATCATTTAATTTTTGGTATCGTTCGGTAAAACGTTTAGTTTACCTTGGTTATTTGATCACGCTTGTATAATTACAATGGTTATGGGCTAATACCCTTGGGTATTAGCCATCTTAATGAAGATTTAATGTTTGGTTTGTTTTAAAATCGATTTTCTTAATTTATCGTTGAAAGTTTAATTATGTTTATCACATGATACTTGTCTACGTGTTTGAATATGCGACCTATCATTCAACTGGGTCTAGTTACGCCTAACAAGTGAGCTAGATACTGGGATAGCTCTCCATATCGTGTTTTATATTACTGGACCAATAGGATCACAAATAACGTTCTGTCTTTGTCTTTAAATTAAGAGCTTAGTTGGACCGGCAGGTGACCCGTAATGTTTCAACAAGTATGTTCTTGATTAATTGATAAAGATTTGAATAGTGGACTACCAGTATATAAAATACCGTCAAACAGTAAGTGGGTAAAGTCCCGATGGGCTAGGGTTTATCAAGATCACCATTGCTTTAATCCCTAGATAGATTATAATTAAACTAAAAGGATGCTTTATGCGGATACGTTAATTGTGACAGGATTCAACGTGTCTAGGTCTTAGGATGATGTCCCGCCTAAGTCTTAAGAATGATATGCCGCTTCGAGATAAGAAATCATTGCACTAAATAAACAAACCAACATTTAATCGGATTTAATATGGCTAATACAGTTTTCTATCATTTGGCTTGTATCGCTCTTTTATCTTCTGATTGTTTTCTTGCATGTTTATTGTGTTTAGAATTGATTATTGTCACCATAAAACCTGTGCCAGTCTCTCAGGCTGAAAACCCCCCATATCATTAGAAACGTATATAGCATAGGTTTAACAAGTAATTAGAATTAACTTAATTAGAGTAATTAAAATACTGATAGAATATAAGGTTAACGACCTCGCTCTTAGTGTTCGACACCCTACTTACCACGAAACTCCACCCGATCGGGTACACTGCCCGTTAAAGTGTTGTTTTAGGATAAGTCGGCTAAATATAAATTTACAGCTTGGTAATCAATAAATTGACCCTACACGACAGCACATCAAGTTCCTTAGGAATGACCCATAAGTTGGATGACATGATAGAATTGCCTAAGTCACAGCTTAAGAAAACATACGAGGATGATTTAGAATGTGAGATGGTTATGGTTATGATGCCTAGGTGCATGGCATGGTTAGGTTCTACTGATACATGTGATGAGCATTTAGGTAGTCTATGTATGATGAAAAATGAGTTAGGAAATACAAGCCTACAAGATACCCCACAAATCCTACCATCACCGCTTGTGACTTACCCGAAAGAAGTAGAAGAGACTTTAGGAACACCGATAGAGGTAGAATTTTGGACGAAACACAGCTACATGATTTAGGCTTGAATACTTGTAATCATGACATTCCTCTTAGTTCTAGGAAAGTTCCTAGTTTTGATGAGCCACAGCCTCTACCAAATCCCTTACCAAATTGTCCATCCTTAGATGTGAATCTAGGAAAAGAAAAAGGCCCCGAACCACCCATCAAACCACATAGTCCGGATAGTTTTAGGATGAAGGAAGTAGATAGCTTAACCATTCATACACCACCTTCACCTCACGTGGCGTCTTTCCACCCTAAGGATGTACATTGATATTATCACCCATGTATAGATGACCCTAAGAAACATTATGGATTTAAACCAGGTTTACTAGGATATCTAACTAAGAGTTTTTTGATTTTGGAGGTGATGGAAGATGATTTCTTAGGAAAATGACGTAGTGTACCCATTGAAACAAAATAATTAAAAAAGGGTAGGATTAAAGAAACACACCATTTGGAGCATATAATTCAACAACCACTTTTTCAACATAAGGCTCTTTTTTACCACAATGGTGTGTACCGTTACTATCACCCGCACTTGACCTTAAGTGTAGGAAACCCCCCCCCCCTTATCTGTTAAATAAGGGTAGAGTCAGGGTCGAGACTCGAACAAAAACAAGCGCTTCTCGGGAGGCAGCCCAAGCGTATCTCATTTATTTGGCTTTTAATTTTATGCATTTTAGGTGTGTCGTGTGTTTTATTCTTTATTGTTTGTTTCTATATGTTTGAATTATATGTAATCATGCTTTGTTTTGTCTTTAACTTCGCCTTAATTGCAATCAAAGGTATTTTGCATAAAATAAGTGTAGGGGAAAATATCCGGTTTCTAAGAACCATTTTCAAACATGTAAAATAAATAGTTTAGTTTAATTCACGTCTTGTGTCATGTGTTTGTTTCGAGTCATATGTTTGTACTAATCGTTTTTGTGGCCTATGATAACTAATAGGATATGCGTGTAGAAAATTTTTCCAAGAAAACGAAGAAAGAATTTTTGCAAACCCTGGAGACGGCGTCAGGATTATTCCTGACGGCGTCACCAGCCTGCAGTAAAAAAAATTCGGGTTTTTTTGAATTTTTAAAAATTTATTTATGTAATTTCCATAATTTGTAATTTTCCTAACTCTTGCAGAAAGCCACGATTACATTAGTACACTCATTCTATCTTTATTGTTTTCTTAGGATTTTAATTTACAATTTTTGGGGTTGTATATCATTCACCCGTGGATTTTACGCTTGGTATAATTGTTTCTTGTCTTTGATTTGCAGGTTATATTTGATAAGGAGAAGCCCGAAAGTTTTTAGGATTTTCGTGTGGACGATTTAGCCGGTTTATCTTGTTTCTTCTCCAATACTGAGCAAAACCTGGGGAGTAATAGTTTCTTTTGCTTTTTTTTATTTTCCCTTTATTTTTTTTTCGGGTACTTATAGAACATTAGAGACAATGTTCAAAATAAGTGGGGGGAGGAAATAAAGCCGTAGAAACTATTCCTTCAATTGCATTTTGTTAGCCTTAATTATATTAAGTCAAACAAGAATGTTATCGGTCTTATAAAGTCAAGCTAGGTCTTGTATTGTAATAGGCTAGTCGGGTTCAACGGGCTTGGATTGTAATCTAATATTGTCCGTGTTTCGGGCTCAAAGCCCAAGTTTAGCCAAGCCCGACCCAAGTAGAAAAGCCCACATGCCACTTATGGCTCAAGGGTATAAAAGAAACTGTTATCCCACTAGTTTAATCCATTACACAACTATAATCTATACCAAGATGCTAGAAAATGAGAAGAAATCTTAGAGAGAGAAAGTAGAGAGAGAAACAAGAAAGAAAGTTAGATTAGAGAAATTGGGAAGTTACAAGTGTCTGTGAAAATGTAACCAACACCCTTCACTAAGTGTGGTGAAGGGATATTTATACCCTTTTGCCTTAAGTGAGGCGTATGGGCTTCTAAACGGGTCGGGCTTGGTTTAACTTGGGCTTTGAGCCCGAAACACGGACAATATTAGATTACAATCCAAGCCCGTTGAACCCGACTAGCCTATTACAATACAAGACCTAGTTTGACTTTATAAGACCGATAACATTCTTGTTTGACTTAATATAATTAAGGCTAACATAAAATTACCACAACAACCATTTCATTCAAACTTAAAAATCCTTTCCCTTCTTTCTTTAAAATTCGACGCACAAACACCCCTTTTATTCACATTTTCGTTTCCAAGATTCGATTTTTATGACGATCAACTTATAGAACTAGTGTTTTAACACCATTATAGCCATAAAAGTACAACTTTTGACAAAGTTTAAAAACTTACAAGTTTGGATGACCTTGGTTCGGTTTTGACGCAAAAAGAATGAACTCGTACACCTTTTATATAACCCGCATCTACTAACTATCAACCCACTAACTATTCTTAACTCGTGTTCTTGAGAAATCTTCAAAATCTTGGTTTCTTTCTTCCTTGTGGTTCGTCCGGTTCTAGAGAGATAGAGAGAGATTTTTGTGTTTTTTATTTTCAAAATGAGATGCATGAATGAGAATTGTGTTAAGGTGATGGAATATTTATGTACTCGGGGAACACTTTAGCTAATTTTTAGCGCTCTTTTCCTCTCTCACCCACACTAGGCGTCCAAGCATCCTAGGAGGCCTCGGGTTTTCCTTTTTGCGTCGGGATCACTTAAAACTCAATTTTCATCCATTTAAAATGTCAACCGAACTTAGTTATTATTTTCATTGAGTTTAAAATCATTTTTCCATAAATCTAGGTTATTCACACGACACCTATCACATTAAATTGCTACAAAAATCTATTTTGAGCCATTGCCGGCTGACTCCAGACTGAAAACATGAATTTTTAACAAAACTCAACCGAACCTTGCTCATCCATTTAAAAACACTTCAAACCACAAAATATGGTTTGAAAACTTATTTTCAACCAAAATTTAACTTTTTTACGTCCGTTACAGTCTTTTACTGAATTTCACGAAAACAACCGTTTTCTAATAACTTTCAAATCTCACTCACGATTTACGTTTTAAACCCACGTTATTTTATCATTATGAATTTATTAAATAAATAAACCCATTAACACATTCCCAAATTCAATAAATCTCCATTCTCGAATAAACTGTCGTGCCGGTACGCGTTGCGTGACGATTTTTCTCTAAACGCGGGAAAACTTCCCGGAAAGCACTGAAAACCTCAAAACCACTCTAAAACAGAAAAACGAATCAAAAGCGATTCATTTACGAATTCAAAACTCCATCAAACTCCTGGTTAAACCAAAACCGTTTTTACGCAAAAATAGTCAACAAAAGTCAACTTTTTAGCTTTCATCAGGAAAACTGACAAGATTGAAAGACTTCAAAATGCAAACCTATAATACTTTATAATACTTAACCCTGGGCAAATTACCGGTTATCACAGTCTCACCCCCTTAAAGGAATTTCTCCTCGAAATTCAACTCAAATTATCAACTCACAATACTGACAGGAAATTCTATTCCTCCAAGAACCACATCAATTCACTAGGGTTTAGTCTTTTCAAACAATGTTTCTTACGATTCCTCTAAAGACTAAGTCTTTCCACAGTCTAAATCCTACGCTTTCTCATGGTCAATCCATATCCGTTCACAAAATTATGATAGCCTCTCATACTATCTCTTAGATTCATAATTTATCACACTTAGGTCACACTGTCTTAGTCGGGTGTCAGGATACGATCTAGTCCTTGACGTGACGACTATTCTATCGGAATTGGCATTGCCAAAATTTCTAGTTATTCAACCAACGGGGCTAACCCTACAGGGTATATGTCCTACATAATACGACTCACACTTTACTTTCTCAAGAACGCCCATGGTTCTTTACCAACACTTACTTACTCAAAATCCCCAAGTAAACCTTACTTGGTCAAACAATCCCGGCTCTACCTGTCTAGGAAGGCCGTTTCATAGTCTAAACCTCATCATTATTCGCCTTAAACTTTTCCAAATCAATCCAAATCAACGAGTGTCTTAATTCTCATATCACTTAGGTAGGTCAAGATACCTCTCAAAAGCTTACACAATAAAAAGTATAACCAGGTTTCGCAATTGATCACTACAACTCTTTCCAATACTCCTCATGGCCATTTATGGTCTCTCACTCTCCTATTTGATCTTCTAACAAGATGGTAAAATCAACCAGCTTGAATACATTTCAAGCTTACAGAATATATACTAACTACATCGAACACCAATCCTAATAAGGAAATGGGTATCTGCTCTATCACGAGCGACCAACGCAACACACGTACACACGGGAAAAACTGCTCTCTCAAGCTAATCACACAATAACAAAAAAAAATACTGCTATCCATAAATATCGAACAAAAATTCCTTCACTGTCACGAATCAATTTCAATAAAAATCACTTAACGTCTAGTAATGATTTGTCATAATTACCAATACAAAAGAACTTCTCTAATCATAATATCGACACTAACCGATGCTACCCGGTTTAGTGATATACACAAACTACTAATCCAAACCTCATATATCCTACACATCTCCTCAGGGTTTTACCCTCTCCTCATATTGTCAACAATCTCAACCAACTCTATCCGCACACATCGCTCCTTTGTGAGCTGTAGCTGCAACTCCCTGTTCTCTCTTTATGTATCACTGATGGAATGCCATGAAGCCGCTCTCTGTGCATCCGTCTGACTTGCCCATGCCTATAGGGCTAACACTGGTCTCCATAACGCTCCAAAAGTCACTGCGACCCTCTCTTTCTCATGCTCTAGACTCCTAAACTGATACCTCTGGGAGAAAATTTCATCCTTAACCATCCCCGACCTAGTAAATAACTCTCCTATGTCCCTATCATACCTCTCAAATAAAGCAGGCGATAGATCCTCCAATTGTACCGCATGATCATGAATCAATCCCCCTTACATCTCAACTTGAGCTCACAGCTCAGTCAAAAATCCCTCAGTCTTAGTCATAACGGGTGTAGCTATAGGAGATGGTACAGCCAGTGGTATCATGGGTGATGAAATAGGTAAAGGAGCAATAGAAGGTGATGGAGAAATAGGAACTGAGCCAGAGGACCACTCGGGTGAGGGTGGTATCTGAACAAGTGGTGATGGTGGTGGATACGCAGGAACATCAATATAAACCATACCGTCCTTCGGGTCTGTCCACGTGGTGAGTGTGGGTTGTCTAGACCTACACCCTCTCTGGTCTCTCGGACTCTGGTGCAGATCCAGAACCATGTCCTAACTCAAACGTACTTTATACATGATCCTTCTCTAACGCTAACTCCCGGTGCCTCAACGCCCCAAACCCAAGTCCTAAAGGCGCACTCACGGCTGTCCTCAAAACCGAAACTGCGTGCTGTTGACCCTCAAGTACAGCCTCTTCCTCCTCTCCTAAACCAAGTCCATCACTCTCTACACTATGACCCTCGTCATCTAAACCACGACTCTCATCATCTGAACCACGACTCTCAACATCTGAACCACGACTCTCAACTCCTATACCGGGGCCCTCGTCCCCTGCAGTAAGACCCTCGTCCCTTGCAGCATGATCCTCATCCTCTGTAGTAGGACCCTCGTCCTCTGCGTCCTCGCTCACACTATCAGAATCCAAACTCTCCTCTATCTCCTCATCCTCCTTATCATCCTATACAAACTAAGACGTGCCCCGATAACGCTTCCGTAAAGGAAGGTTTGGCGGTGATGAAGACGGCGAACTCTTGTAAGAGGACCTAAACCTCTTACATAATGCGGAATCAGACATAGCTGCCACCTATACCATACTGGCAGAGAGGCCTGGTGACATCACAGGTGGAATACGCACAGCCATACGTGCGGTTCTACGGAGAATGAGAACTAAAGTGGGTGGAGTACCCTCAGGTAGTGATGTGGGTGGTGCTACAGTGAGGGGTGACTCGGGTGTCTCAGTCTCAACAGGGTCCTCGAAAGGCTCAGACTCAGTGTCCATCCCATCCAAATAAGCGTTCCTAATAGCCTCATAGGGATCCTCAGGAAGTGGTATGGGCACTCGGGAGCTCTGAGCTCTGTCAGCCTGGGTGGAAATCTCTAGGTCAACAAACACTAGGGTAGACATCCTGTGATAACATGATAAAAGGGTATAAGTATAAAATATTATTATCCAAATTATCAGCATCATTATGCTTACATATACAAATCATTATAGCGTTTGAAATTAGACGTTCGTAACTGTATATATACATATATATATATATATATATATATATCTGGAAGAATACGAACAATGAATAAACACCGACCAGGTTCGATACCGAACAGGCACAACTGGTCACCACATAAAACACATAATCCAAAAAAGCATATTCTCAATTCACGTCGTTACCTGCGACTATCCACTAAAATTCTCAAGGCAACACGCACTACACTAAGGCAAGCATGACCAACATCAATCAATCAATCAATCATCGCTACCCGCGGCAATTTTACATACACTCTCAAGGCATCGCGCACTACTACTAAGGCAGTGATTCGTCTGAACCAACACACGTAATAATATAAAATATAATACTATGGAAAATTACCAATTTACCCTTGAGGACAAAAGCAAAAAGGAAATTCTTCAAAATATATATAATATAATACGTATATTATCTGGTAAGTGATTACCGGGTCGTATCCCAAAGAAATGTGAATTGATACCCTCGATTCAGTTTGGACAATGTTATGAATGATTTTCAACTTTTTGATTGATTTTCTACGACTAAAAACAATTAAAACAATTTAATGCAAGTAAAATAACTAAACACGCGGACGAAAAACGGAAATGACAAATTTAACCCTAATTAGCACCTTAACCTAGAATTTGAATTAATAATCTAAATCTATGAGTAAAAATAAAGGGATTTGCAAAATTTGAAAACTTAACGATAAAATTTGGAAGAAATCACAAAAACGAATAACAGAAATTGAAAACCGAGCCCAAAAAACTAAAATGCTCAAAAATAATCCTACGAGAGTCAAACTAATTTTCCTATGTTCTAAACGATAAAAGAAAATTTTCTAAAAAAGATTTTTATTTTTTTGATTTTTTTCTATTTTTTATGATTTTTTAAAGTTTTTAATGAAAATAAATTATTAAAAATACTAAATGAACTCTAAAAATTCTTAAAAATGACAGAAAATAGGTTAAACTATTTAAATCCTAGGAAAAATAAGCCCGATGTCACAGCTTATTAAATAAGCCGCGAAATAAGCTTTAACAACTTATTAGGCTTATTAAGCCAAAACGTGTATAAAGAATTGATTATGCAAGGGTCTTATGAAAAAGACCCAAGGGCACAGCGGTAAGGAGTGGGTGTGTGTGTTATAAAAGGGTTGAGGTGTTGAGGTCGGGGGTTCGAGTCTTGCTCACCCCCGACTTCCACTTCCCTTTTTTTTAGTTTTTATAAAAAACTTAAAGAACAAAAGTTGTTAAGGACAACTTTTTAAGCTACTTTAATAAAAGCACTATAAGCTGAAACTTAAAATTAAGCTCTCTAAAAGCTTTTTAAGAAGCTGTTTTCAGAAAGTGAACTTAAAAAGACCAAAGAGCTAGTTTCCACTTATAAGCTTGCACGCAACTTATTTTAAGCTCAAAATTGAATCTAAAAGCTGTTCTAATTAGCTTATAATACCTAGAAGCTAAGACTAATAAGCTAACTTCACTAATAACACTTAAAGCTAACTAAATCTATGGATCAAAAGTACAAACTCAGAATCTTACTCTAAAAGCCCAAAAATCAACTAAGCTAGAATGCATAATAAGCTAAGATAGAGCTTGAGCTTTTGAAAATTAAATAAGTCGCATATGAGCTATAAATCTAATGCATAAAATCTACTTCTATAAGCTAAAATTCTAAATTTAGAAACTAAGAACTAGTTACTACTGTTTTTGGTTTTTTTTTTTAGATTTTTTTATGAACTTTAAAAGCTAATTTACCCTAAATTATAAGCTAGAAATTTGAAAACAAGTTTTAAACTATCTTATCCTATATCTAAACTAAAAGCTTATTCAATTTTAAAACCTAAAACCTAATTAAGCTAGCTTAAATGCAAATGAAAAGGTGAGCATTAGTAACTGAAGTTACTACTACTGATTCAATTTGACCAAAGGTCAAATCTAATTTGCAGGTTACCTTTAAAGGTAAACCTGCATTAGACACTCAAAAAGAGTGAGTTAAAACTCAACACAAACAAGATCCAAGCTCAATGAGGCTTGGATCAAATTTTTAACAAGCAAAGGAAAGGCAAATTCCCCTGGTGCAGGAACAAAGAGATTAAGCCTCAAAATTATATTTAGCTTAAGCAACTTAAGAAAACAACTAAACTATTCATTTTAAACTAAATCAAAACTATTTCATTAAGCTTTTTACAAATGTTGGACCAAACAAATCCATGTGCAGCATATGCAAAGGTTGGCTAATTGAACTTGCTGTTTTGGACTTACAAGAAGCTCTATGTTGCTTTCCCTTTGGACAAGTGTTGATCCCACTTGAATAGATCTTGCTTAGCTTGTAAAAGGCTTAGTTGTATTGAATAAATCAAAGACAACTATAGTAGAATCTTTGATTGAATATATCAAAGACTATGCGGAATCTACCCTATGATATTAAGAAGAATAAGCAATAAAACAGTAACAAACAAGATTGTATAATACCAAACTTTCAGCCTCAATATATTAATACGAACACTCTTAATAGTGTTAGGGTTATACAAAACCTTAAAGATATAACAAAACGATTTCTAGATGATATATGAAGATGAGATATTGAGATACTAACTTACATGCCCTAGGGTCTCCTTTTATACACCAAGGAACCCTAATGGGCTTACAATGCGTTTTCTATACATACATATCTTTTCCTAAAATATCTCATTCTTATCACATCAGTAGTACTAACGTATAACTAACAGTACTAACTTATAACTAACAGCAGAAACTCTTCTAGCAGTAGTAACTAATACTAGCAGTAGTAACTTTACAACTAGCAGTAGTAATGACTTAGAATATTTCTTGCAGTCTTCACCAGCAGTATAAACTATAACCAGCAGTAGTAATCTTCATAACTAGCAGCAGTAACTTAAACCAGCAGTAGTAATCTTCATAACTAGCAGCAGTAACTTGAACCAGCAATAGTAATAGTTAAGAAGCCTTTTATTCCCAACAATCCTCCCTTAAACTTGATATTCATCATATTAATCATCAAGTTTCTTCAATAAAATATTCTTAATCTTCAGGAGGATGTATCCAAACACTCTTCTACTTCTTAAGCTGTGATCTTGTAAATCTGAGAAGTTCATAAGCCATTTCACACTCATGACAACTTCTAGTCTTCTACTCAACATCCTTGAAAGCATTTCTTGTGTAAGAGGATACTTTCTTTCTACCAGCATATGAATAGTAATTACAGTATCTGTCAATAGTAAATGAATTCCATATGAATCAAATAACCTCCAGCTTATCAATTTGTAGTCCTGTTGAGCTTTCCAGATTTCATCTTCCTCACTTGGCTTAAATAAAGTTATAAGATCTCCCCAAAGTAATCTGTCATATCCTTCTGGGCTTGCTGTTTCAAATCTTTCCTTTACCAACCTGTATAGATCCAACACATGCTGTCTGTCAAAATTATCAAGCATTGCACTAAATATCTTATAATATTTTTCACTTCCATCTGCCCTGATGATCTGATAATACATCTTATCTTCTGCTAGAATGTGTGTCTTCCAGTCAACTATTGAATATTTTGTAGATAATGATTCAACATTGACAGCTTCATCATCTCTTGGAACTATCTCTAAACAAAGTTGAAGTTCTGCCTTTTCTGCATCATCCTCTAGATTTTGCCTCTTGACACTTTCTTCATCAAGTTCTTCACCTGCTCTTTTCTTACTAACTGTTTCCTTTCTACTGCTTTCAGTTTTCTTTCCACTGCCTTCCACCACCTCTGAATCTATAGGAATAAATGAATTCACCCTCTTCATTTCTTTGTCAAACAACATTTGAATTTCTTCAAAAATTTTGTTCTTCAACTGAGTGTGTTTGTATCCAGCCATGTTTCTCAGATAGGTAGACATATGATTCCTCTTTTGTACTTTAGTTGGTGGTTTTATTCTGATCTTTTCAGCTCTAAGCTTTGTAAAGTGCTTCTTCCTTTTGTCCATTAACTCTACAAACAATCTTGATCTCTCTTCAATGGTCAATTCTCCCTATTCTTCTGCTTGTAGTCTCTAAGCTAACTCATAATCTGCCTCCATCATAGCTTGAGTATTATCCCATGAAATTAAGTTAGCCTCTTCTTTTCTTTGTATTGTAACCCTTTTTTCTTCTTCTAACTCAGCCTCTAATTCTTATGCAAGTATTTTAGCCACTTCTTCATCAAACTTAATCTGTTTTTTTAATGGCTTATCTGGTTTAATCATTTTGGCTTTTCCCTTGTCTTTTAGATCATGTTGTGAAGGAGGTACTGCTTTTCTTGTTCCAGACTCACTAGGTTCTTGCATAGTCACTCCTCTTGTTGGTCTAGTAGCAGGCTCACTAGATTTTTCTTTTGATCCTCTTTCTTTTGCTTTTTCTTTTGATTTCTCACTTCTTATCTTCATAAGTGTCTGAGCAATTATGAGATCTTCATCTTCAATAAGAGTTATTTTTGTTGGAGGAGTACTTGGCTCAGCAGTACTAACAGATACACCAGCAGTAGTAATTGGTGCACTGGCAGTAGTAACATCAATATCCTGATCATACCTCCCCTGAGTCTCTGCATCCTCTTGAAACCATGAAATATCTTCATCTTCTTCATTCCTCCCCTGTTTGGATGCATCCTCCTGATCACCCAAACTTTTATCAGCAGAGGACTCTATCCTGACTTTGAATAATCTCCTCTTGAGTTGTGGAGTTCTTGCCTTTTTCTTCTTTTCCAATTTCTTGACTCTCTTCTTTAGACTAGTAATCTCCAAATCCTGAGCAGTCTTGACATTCTCTAAGGCAAGAACCCTGTCAGACAATTTTGTACAAATTTCCATCAATTCCATAATTTTTAGTCTGTCCTCCCCACTTCTAGGTGTGTTAACTCCTGAGAGAGGTGGATCATTGGACTGTTTAGACAACCTCTCAAACCTAGTTTGAGCAGGTCTATCCCTCAATATGGTATCTTGGCGCCTGGGACCACTACCTGAACCAGTTCCATAAGGAATAGGCTCATTAAGTGTTGCTATGGATTGGGTGCTAATTATGTTACCACTATACTGCTCTGCATCTAAGATAGCAGCAGTAGTGGCAGCCCTTTCCACACTGTCTCCCCTCTCCTCATGGACAGTCTCATCTGCTACAAGGGTAGTAGGTCCGCTAGAATGAGATATCTCAGTGGGCCTTTTGGTTTTCCTATGTTTGTGGGTCTTTTGGGGTTGTGATGATGATGCATTAATATGGATTGGTTCAATATTAGATGTGAAGCCAGAGTAGTATGTGTTATGGGTTCAAGGGGTTGTGCTAAACCTGTTCGCACATCTGCATGAGTTGTTCACATAGTAGCAAACAAAGGTGTCACAATCCCTAAAAAATCTTTTCCTTGCCTTCTCATGTTTGCAAAAAACCTTTTTAGTATGAGAAGGTGTATCATACTCATCATTAAAAGTTGGCATAAGATTTTCAATTTGATTGTTCAAAAACAGTTGTAAAAACCTTGGATACATTAAAAACTTTTTATAATTAGGATCTAAGTTTCTCAACATACCATCAAAAATCAATTTAGAAAAATTAAACTTTTGATTCTTAGCCAAACATATAACTGCAGATGCAATATTTGTACCAAATTCATTCCAAGCAGTTGATTTTGAACTTAAACATTGCAAGATGGTATGTATAAGATACTTCCATTGAGGGGAAATAAGATTTATAAAAGGTAAGTCTATCAGAAAGATTCTCATATCCTATCAATTAAAGGTTTTCAAAAATTTCAGTATTTGTAAGACAAGCAATACCATCCTCATCATTAAATTGAAGATCTCTCCTCACAGATGATTATGATATTACTATTGTCTTGCCATTAACTTTGGCACGTATTTGTCTTTCATTATTGACTATTTTGATCTTTGTAGTAGACCAAAACTGCTCAATATAAGAGACATAGATAGTTGGACTTACAGTTAAGGCATATCGGATTGGGTTAGCATTCAGAAAGTCCACTATCTCATCAAAATCAACATTCTCTGTGGATTTTTCCAAGTAAGCAACCATGTTGTGTGAATCAACAAATTTTAGAGCCTCCATGAGTGATAATTGTTTGAAGTCGATGATGAAAATGAGTTTTGGGTTTGTGATTGAGAGTATTTAAAGGATTAAGAAGAACTTATTGTGATCAAATACGCTTAAATAGGTAATATAGAAAACCTATAAGCGAAGTATTCCTTTTATAGACCAAAAATACCCTCAGCAGTTGTAACTCCAACGGTAACCTAGCAGTAGTAAGTAGACTAACAGCATTAACTTTTGCCTGACAGCACTATCTTAGCCCAACAGTATTAACTTTTTGCATGGCAATACTAACTTTTCGCCCAGCAGTACTAAGTAATGCCTAGCAGCATTAATTTTTTGAGTTACCAGTTTTAACCCCAATTTCATCCTTAGCATTTCCAATCCATTCCAATCATCAATATATTCAAACAACACTTCAGAGATTAAGCATTCCAATGCTAGCGGTCAAAAATTGAAAACGACTAACATCAAATGCTTTTGTGAGTAAATCTGCAACATTGTGATCAGTGTGAATCTTAATCACTTGTATTAATCTTTTCTCATATGAATCCCTGATGAAGTGATGTCTAATCTTAATGTGCTTAGTCTTTAAGTGAAACACTGGATTCTTAACTATGCAGATTGTGCTTTCATTGTCAATGAAAATCTTGGTGTTCATAAAGTTGTATCCATAATCAAGCAATTGATTTTGGATCCATAACACCTGTCTACAGTAACTAGATGCAGCTACATACTCTACTTCAGTAGTAGAGTTGGCAACTACAGTTTGCTTCCTGCATTGCCATGAAATCAATCTTCTCCCAAGAAATTGACAACCTCCTGTTGTGGATTTCCTGTCTAAACTAGCACCAGCATAGTCACTGTCAGTATAAGCTTCCAAATCAAATGGCGAGCCCTTAAGATACCAAAGGCCCAATTTAGGTTGACCTTTCAAGTATCTAAAGATTCTTTTCACAGCATGAAGATGTGAAACTTTAGGTGTGACTTGGAATCTTGCACAAACACATACATCAAACATTATATCAGGCCTTGAAGATGTTAAATACATTAATGAGCCAATCATTGATCTATATAAGTGAACATCAACATCTTCAGCATTTTCATCCTTCATCAAAGACTTTGAGGTCTCCATAGGTGTACTTGCTGTCTTCATAGTTAAAAAGCCAAACTTATTCAAAATTTCATCCACATACTTATCTTGACTGATGAAAATTCCATCATCTTTTTGTGTCACTTGTAGTCCTAAAGAGAAAGTAAGCTCACCCATAGAGCTCATTTGGAACTTCTTATGCATTAATTTCAAAAACTCAGTGCATAAACTCTTCTTAGTAGATCCAAAAATGATATCATCTACATATACTTAAACTAGTAGAATATCACATTTGACTCTTTTAATGAAATTTCGTTTTAAGCTTGGTTTGGAGCAAGTAAAAAGTCGGGAACGATGAATTTATCATTTTTGGGGCATTCTCGGATCGAAATTCATCTTGTTCTATGATCCCTAACAGTTATGGAAATAACGAAAGTCAAAATATTCTAGGTAATTAATTATGTAAAAAAAATGGAAAAAGTTTTGAAAAATAGGAAAATAGGGTGTTTTAAAGCTTGTGATTTCTTAACTCTCCCCACAAAAGTCTTTGCTACTTTTCAAAGATTTAGTTTGGGGAAGTTTTGAGATATTTGGTTTTAGGGCATATAATATTACATGAGGACACGGCAATCACTTAGTTTAAGGAATTTTGATATGTGAGAAATCACATATCTTTATTATATCCAAAATGACCCTTAAATGATCAAAATGTGCAAAAATATGCTGGTATTTGTGTATTTTGTTGTTTGTGTATGTGTAGGTACGGATAATGAAAATATCACAAGAAAATGGTCAAAACCGGACAAACACGGGCACGGGAACGGATAGAGTGCACAAGAGCCGAAAGTTTCTAGCAAAAGGTCATCAAAAGTCAACCCTTGGTCAACAATGGTCAAACCACAAAATGCCAAAACCCTCAAAATACCTAAAAGAGCCTTATTGTTAAATTCATTTTCACTAAAAATCCTAAAACAATAACACCGTTAGTCCTTAACCATTAAGGGACTAACGGTAGTTAACCCGCTATAACAAAATCCATTAAATCCCAAGCCCGAGACCAATCATAACCTCTGGCCCAATACCCGAGCACACGTCAACTCACTCAAATCCCCGAGTCAAACACAAGTTGTATAACATTTGGGGGGCGAGAAAAATAGTTTTTACTGTTCACCATCTCCCCCAATTCACCCAGCTCAAATTAAACCATAATTAACCCACACCCTTTCAAATAATGACGTGGTTAGAAGATTCTTAGTACAAAGTGCCTATTCAGCAAAGCAAAACGTCACCAAAGCCTCTCATTGGCCAAGACACCATTAAAAATGACACGTGGGCTATTAAAGAAACATATAAGAAAAGGGAAATTTGCATTGGATTCAGTGTTAAAGAAGCACACTCACTCCCAAAGAGTGGGATTGCCAGCTTGGCAATCTGTGTGCTCATTTTGATCTAAGGGCTAAGATTAAGCATCCAATGATTGGCAATGATTGAAAGGACAGGATCAAGACTAAGAGGAGCGTACTAATCAGCCTAGAAGCTTCTCTCTCAGCCTATATAAAGAGCTCCTCATTCACTCATAAGAGGCATCTAATATCTAGGAGTTGTTTTAAATAGTAGCTTACAGTTTTAGCTTATCATGTAATTTTTTAGCTTATTGCTTTAAAATCAATGTAATTTCCTTTGTCTCAGCTTTGTAATCGGTTTTATTAATGAATAAAGAGTTTGTTTTCATAAAAGTTTAATGTTCAATTCATGTTTTCATTATTAAGTAATCTAGTTTAATCATGCTCTCTATACTGTTTAAATAAGCTCAATCAGCTGTCATTTTAACTAATAAGCTACAATTCACTTAGTTAAGCTCTTAAAAGCTTAACTAAGCTTATTAAGACACAAATCCTCCTTCAAAAGTACCACATCTTATTATAGAAAGGAAGCCAATAAGAGATGGGCTTCCAGGACCCCACCAGCTTATCCTAGGATAAGCTGGAGCTTTTTGATAGCTCATAAGAGCAATTTGATAAGCCTTGTTTAGAGCAAAGGCAATTGTAAGTTCTCAATTCCTTTTTACAGCTTAGCTTTGAATTTTAGTTTATCATGACTTATAGTTTGCTTATTGCTGTTTAGATTAGCTTATAAACGCTTAATATAGTTGTTAGAAACTTAATTTGTTTGCTAATTAATTTAGAATCTTAGTTAACTCTTATTTTCTATAAATCAGTGAAAAAACCAAAAACATTCGCATAATTTGTATTTTTGATTTTCTAGCTTATTTGATTACTTAAATCTGCTTATTAGGTCTTAATTTAGCTTAATGAAATCTGGTATTTGCAACTTGTTCTTTAAAATTTCAAATTTAGAAGCTTAAAATGGATTTAAGCCTTTTTAAGGGGTGTTTGGCACAAGGCAGCACTAACTCAAGTTAGTGCTGCCAAGGCTATTTGGTCCTTAGGATTGATTTCAAACTGCATTTGTAAGTTTATAAGATAGGATTTAAGACTGACTGTTTGAAGGTTTTGAATTAGATTTCATTCAAGTAGATAGTTTTAGCTAAAAAATTTTAGAACAAGTTCAGTAGAATAAACATTTTAAGCTCTTATCTGTTTAAGCTGTTCCATTGCACTCATTGCTTTAGTTTTAGAGTTTTAAAGTTTTAGATTACAACTCCTTAAGCATGCATAAGTTTCATATGGATTTGGGTCAATTTTGTGCAAACTGCATCAGATAGCATTTGGGATAAGTAGCACTTTTCAATCTTAAAAATCAGAGGGTAAATTTAGTTTTCCGGATTTGATTTTTAGTTTACAAGTAGTTTGTAGGTTAATGATCATCATTTTGAACTTAGTTTCTATAAAATAGCTTATTTGTCTATATGTTTTTAAGCTGAAAAATTGCATTTTGTCTTCTTCAAACTCAGTACAAACGGAGAAAATAAGCAGTTTTCAAGGAGCTTTTTCAATAAGCATTTGATTTTCAAAATGATTTCTAAAAGCTGTTTCATGTAGTTTTTTGGTTAAGATTTAAGGTAGTATAAGTTAGAAATCCATAAGGATCTGTTTGCATAGTTAAAAATAAGCCCAAAGTAGCT
Organism: Tanacetum coccineum; assembly: GCA_026074375.1. NCBI lineage: Eukaryota > Viridiplantae > Streptophyta > Magnoliopsida > Asterales > Asteraceae > Tanacetum > Tanacetum coccineum. The sequence goes on from BQNB010005941.1 coordinate 57,084, forward strand.
AAGTTGTCTGTTTGGTTTTTAGTTTTTCACTAAGTGCTTATTTTGTGCTTATTTCTAGTTTAGAATAGTTTATTAAGTTAGTCTTAACTTATTTTATTATTGTTCTTAGCTTACTAAGTCATTTAGTGGAAGCAACATTAAAAATTAAAGCTAGCAGTACTAACTTTAAGTTAGTACTGCTGAGCTTATTTAAGCTACTCTAAGTTAGTACGAGTTAGTAATGCTATGCTTATTTGAGCTCATTCTTACCTATATTATTTGCTTATTTCTTTTCATATTAGCTTATTAGGTTAGGTTTAGTTTAGAAGTTGCTTATTTTGCTAGGTCATAGCTTATTTTAGCCTCTTAGTTGCTTAAGTTTTCATAAAAGTTCAAAAAGAAGTTTTATTTAATCTGTTAGCTTTTCAGCTGATTTCTAGCTTATTTAGAGAGTTTCAAAAATAGTTGTTTTTATTAAAATTGCTTAATTTCAGCTTTTCTATAAGTTTGCTTTTTAAAGTTTTTTTAAAATAAAAAAAAGGGAAGAGGGGAAATCCAGGGTGAGCAAGGCTCGAACCCTGGACCTCTACCGTCCTCAACCTTTCATAACACCAACACACAACACACTCAACAAACGTACCCTGGGGTCTTTTTCATTTCATACATGGAAAATCTATCTTTTATAGACATTCTACGCTTTATAGTATAAAAAGCTGTTTTAGCTTATTTCTCTGCTTATCCGATAAGCTGTGTTCACAAGTTTATTTTTCCTAGATTCCTTACTGTTCAAGCTACTTTTCATAATTTTTTCAGAATTTTTATAAATAGTCTAGTATTTTTAATCATTAATTTCATTAAAAGTGTTTTTAATTCATAAAAAAATATAAAAAAGTCAAAAAAATATAATTCTTTTTTAGAATAAATATTTCTTTTATCATATAGTTTCTAGGAAAATTAGGTTTTGATTCTGCTTAGGGTTTATATTGCAATATTTCTTCTTTTTGAAAGAACGGGATTCATTTTCCGTGCAGGTTTTTTGAGTTTTCAAAGCTCAAATCTTTCGTTTTCGTCTAGATTTCTAGTTTTAGATTTTTTAGTCAGTTACAAGTCTATATAAAAACCAAAAAGATCATTTTCGCTTAAGTTTTAATTAATTTAGGGTTTTTAGGTACCTTCTCCCCGGTTTTGGATTCCCGGTTTTAGCGTTTTTAGTTAAAATTTACTTTTCAGTATTGATTTCTTGTTGTTAGGTTTAATTGTCTCTTAAATTTTCCTCATCTTAGGATTTTAGAAAACAAATAATGTTCGAACCCATTCAAGTCATTGTCCAATAAACAAACGAGGTCTGAATCTTCATAAATCTTTGGGGGGGGGGAAAAGACCAGGTATCACTTACCGGTTTAAAACGTTGTCAGTATTTTTGTATGATTTTTTCCTACTACTTTGTCTCAAGAGTGTTTAGGATTTTATTATACTTTAGATAATAATTACGTATTAAAAAAACTTTTATCACTTAAACAGTCAATCCAACGTAATTACTACAGGGCAACTGCCAAGGTACAGGAAGTTAATGAAGTTGCGACAGTTACAAGCCTCTAGTTGATAAGAACGAGCGTTATTGTTACAGATTCAAGCATAAGGAGAATTCTTTACTTGGATAATGCGAATGGTACTGATTGTCTTCTACTGCTATATCTTTGAAGATTGGAAAGTTCATGGGGTATGAAATGCTTCTCATAAGCTTTACTTTTTATAAAGCCTTTTTCTATCCACAGTGGAAGTCTTCTCATTCCATTCTATTACTCAATTGCTTAAGTGTAATCCATGCATGGATATGAATTTAGTAGTTTCTATGGATTCTTTGATCATATGCTTGGCATTATCAGAAGTTTAATCTGTCTAAGCTTACTCTTTGATGCAATGTGAAAAACACTTCGATGGGATGGAGTCAAATTCTTGTCTGTATCAACGTTTTCTCCAAGTTTTTAAATAACAACTGGGTAATATGTCAACTCATAAGAAATACTCAAAAATTTAACTTATAATTTCTATAATACATCCATAATCAAATGATTTTTGTTATTAACTTTCCCTCAAAGAAAGTTTTTGCCAATTATGAAGAGATCTGGAAGGATTCTCTAGGAGAATAATACCTTTATTTGCGTACCATGATGGTTCAACCTGTTGAAGAAATGGGTGAGGATTCAGATCATCCAACTAATTCCACTCCAATACCCATTATTGATCAACCATCTTCATCTTCCCAACCCAAGAAGGATAAATCATCTAAGAAGGCTCAGAGACAGAAGGCAGAGGTTCCTCAAGATGAGACAACGCATGAGGAGAGTGTACCAACACCTTCCAATGATCCACAACCTAGTGGTGAGGATAGCATGCAACTAACTGATTTGATGATTTTATGTACCAAATTGCAAACACAGGTTCTTAATTTACAAAAGGCAAAGGATGCTCAAGCTAAAGAGATTACTGCTTTGAAGAAGAGAATCCAGAGGTTAGAAAGGAGGAAAATGTCTAGACCTACAGGTTTGAAAAGACTCAGCAAGATTGGTATGATTAGGAGAGTTGAGTCCTGTAAAGACCAGGAGAGTTTGGGTGTTCCTAAAGATGCATCCAAACAAGGGAGGAGTATTGAAGATATTGATGCTGATGTTGATGTTTCTTTGGTTGATGAAGCTCAAGAGAAACAAAATGATGACTTAATGTTTGATTCTAGAGTTTTGGAGGATGATGTAATGCAAGTAGAAGCTATAGTTGATGGAAAAGATGAATAGAGCAAGAAGCCTGATGATAGTACTGTTGGTGAAGCAGTTACTACTGCTAGTATTGATGATAGTGTTGTTCCTACAACTAATAAGGAAATCACTCTGGCTCAGACACTTATACAGATTAAGGCAGCTAAGCCTAAAGTTATTACTACTGCTGCTACAACAACAACAACTACAAGACCCAATGATAGAGGGGTGGTTGTACAGGAGCCAAGTGAGTTCAGAGTTCCACAAGAGACAAAACCTTTAAGTTCTAAAGATAAAGGAAAAGGTATTATGATTGAGCCTGAAGTTCCTTTGAAGAGAAAAGATCAAATTGCTCTTGATGAACAAATTGTAAGAGATATTCAAGCTAAGTTAGATGTTAAATTATTAGAAGAGCAAAAGCTGGCAAGGAAACAAGAAGAAGAAGCCAACATAGTATTGATTGAGTCATGGGAAAATACATAAGCTATGATGGAGGCTAATAGATTGATGGCTGAGAGACTCCAATCAAAGGAAAGAGAGGAATTGATAGATGAGGAAAAAGCAAAACTGTTTATGGAACTAATAAAGAAAAGAAGAAAGCATTTTGCTGCACTTAGAGCACAAGAAAAGAGAAACAGACCTCCTACTAAGGAACAAAATAGAACTCAAATGTCTACTTATCTTAAGCACATGGGTAGATATACATACAAACAACTAAAAGGAAAGAGTTTTGATGAAATTCAAAAGTTGTTTGATAAGGAAATAAAGAGAGTAAATACCTTTGTAGCTATGGGTTTTGAGGTACAGGAAAGAAAAGAAAAGAAGGAAGAAGGTAGAGAGGAAACAGCTAAAGGTAGCAGAAAGAAGATGCTTGGAAGGAAAAGAGCAGGGAAAGAACAACACAAAGAATCCTCAAAGAAACAAAAAAAGAGGAAGAAAAAGCGTCAGAGGAAGTTGATGAATTGTGGCTCAAGAACTTTTGGTGATTACAGGATGAAGATATTGCAATGATGCTAACCATTTGCTACCAAATCACCATGATTATTGATTATAAGCTTTAAAAAGAGGATGTATTTAGTACATTACAGTTGATAAGACAGATGGACAGTTTCCAAAAATAACTCTCAATGTTAAGGAATGCTGCAAGGAATAGATATAGAAGACTTGAAAGCTCTTTGGAGGATAGTGAAGGCAAAGTATGGTGATACAAGGCCTGAAAATGAATTTGAAAAAGTATTGTATATAGAATTTGGAAAGTTATGTTGAACCAGATATAAAGAGTGATGTATGGAGAAATTTACAAGGATACAGGGTGACTATTTGGAAGTTGATTGATTCATCTGAGTTTGATAATCTTCACATTTTTATGTTGGTTGAAAGGAGATACCCCCTTACACCAATTACCATCACCAATATGCTCAACAAGAACTTCAAACCTGATCATACAAATGAGATGTTTATCAACTGCTGAAGCTATGGTAAAGCACGAAAAGGAAAATGAAAGGTTTGAATGCTTCTTCCTGAAGTGTGAAAAGAATTAAAGAAAAACTTGAAGATTCAGAAGGATGAACATCAAATTTTAGGGGAGATTGTTATGGGTCTTAAAAGACTTCAATGGATTCATTAGAAGTTACTGCTTGCTCAGTGTTGCTGTGGAAAGATACAACAGTATGAAGACTTACTGTCAAAAAAAGGAGAGGATAAAGACGAATTAAAGAGATAAAGATTGTATGGAGAACAAGAATGCGTGTGAAGATAAGTGTTGAGATATTTATGTACAAGATATACATAATGTATTTATTTAGAAGATTACGTTTATGTTTAGAAAATGGAGATATCTTAGAATGTAATTTAGCCACTAGGACTCTTATCTAAAAGGAGGCTCTAGGGCATTAGTTGAGATATCACAAAACACGCAGACGTATCATTATCAGTTTTCATAGTTGTCAAAGTTAATTAAGAAAAGCTTCAAGGTTTGTAACCCCAGTACTAAGATAGAGTACTCGTATTATTGATCTAATAATATTGGAGTGTTTGGTTATATCTTTGTTGTTCAAGATTACTGTTTCATTGATTTAACTTCTAGAGTATTAATGTGTAGATTCCGCATACACTTTAATATACATACAAAGTTTCTACAACAAGTTATTTTGGATTTATCCAATGTAATTTAACCTTAGACAACATAAGGAATCGGTCTAGGTTTGGGATCAACATTAACACACTTGGAAGTGATGAGGAAAGACTTGAACAACTTGAATTGACAGATAATGTACCACCAACACCCCATGATTCACCTCTCCTAGGAGGTCACACACCTAGAAGTGATGAGGGCAGACTACAACAAGATAAATTGACAAATATTGTTACAGCCTTGTCATAGAAGGTAGAAGGATTGGAATCTGATCTCAAGAAGATAAAGAAGTTGTATGCTATTGCTTTTAAGAATTTAATCAACAGGGTAAAGTCTCTTGAGAATGAGTTAAAGTTTCAGAAGTCCAAGTCTAAAATAAGGAGATTGACACCTGTTACCTCTGAAGATGAAGAGGATTTAGTTGCAGAGGATCCTTCCAAACAGGGGAGGAGTCTAATAGAAGAAATGGATTTGGATGCTGTAATTTCATTGGTTCCTCCACATGTTGAAGTTCAGGGGAGGTATGGACAAAATTTGGAAACTCAAAAAGGTTTTGGTGATGGTCAAGAAGTTAGTACTGCTGCACAAGTTTCAACAACTAATACATTTGTTAGTACTGCCAGCCCTCAAAGAAATGCAGATACTACTGTTGATGATTTAACCCTTGTAGAGACACTTATAGAGATCAAAATGAGTGCTGCTAAAGATAAGGGTAAGGCTAAAATGGATGAAACTGCGTCTCCAAGGAAGATGAAACAAAGAGAGCGGGTTCAAATTTGCAGGGATGAAGAAGTAGCTCAAAAGCTACAAGAAGAGTTTGATGCAACAAAAAGACAGAGAATGGCTCAAGTGCATCAAGCAGCTCAGGGTTTTATAGATGCTGAATGAGATGATGTATTGGCTAGATTTACAGCAGATGAAGATTTTGTTCAACAGTTACAAGCAGGTGAAAAGTATAGTGAAGAAGATTTACCAATGAAGCTTGTGGAACTTGTCAATCAAAGAAAGAAGTTCTTTGCTCAACAAAGAGCTGAAGCTAAAAGGAACAAGCCAATGACTCCTACTCAACAAAAGGATTACATGTCAAATTACATCAATAACCAAGAAGGAGGTTACTCTATTAAACAATTGAAGTCACTTTCATTTGAGTAGGTTAAAGACATCTTTGAAACTACTAAGAAGAGGGTACATTATTTTATGCCTATGGGTTCTGAGTTGGAGGTTCAAAGACTGAAAAGAGCAGGTCAAGAAGTTTTAGAAAAGCCTGTTAAAAGACAAAAGATTAGAGAAGCTTCAGGTTCAGGTGAAGAACAATCAACAGAAAAGGAAAAAGAATTATCAGAAGAAGAACTACAGAAATTATTAGTGATAGTTCTAGTGGAAGAACTTGTTATTCAACCTTTGCAGGTTAGGTATCCAATCATAGACTGGGAGGTTTACTCTGAAGACACAAGAAGGTATTAGAGAATTATCCGAGTTGGAAACCATACAGAAGCTTATCAGATTTTTGCTGATATGTTGAAGAAATTTGATAGAGATGACTTGGTTAAGCTTTGGGATTTGGTTAAGGAGAGGTTCAGTACAACAGAGCCTACAGATGATAAAGAGAAGGAATTGTGGGTTGAATTGAAGAGATTGTTTAAACCAGATAATGATGATATTCTATGGAAGCTTCAAGGGTATATGCATGATCCTTTGGTATGGAGGCTTTATGATACATTTAGTGTTCACCATGTATCTTCAGTAAGAGGACATGATATCTTCATGTTGGTTGAGAAAGAATATCCTTTAACCAGAGGAACTCTTGGATTGATGATGGTGGCTAGACTATTAGTAGAAGCAGATACTGAGATGTCTAGAGAACTTTTAAGAAAGATCTTCTATCAAGAAAACAGATCAAGACAGTAAGGTGTTTGGAAGCATCCTCAACACAAAAGGTTTAATTCAGAAACTTGATGACTTGAAGGTAAATCACAAGTTTAGGGGAGGATTGTTGGGAATTAGAGGCTTCTACAACTTAATGCTGCTGGTTCAAGTTTGTGTTGCTGCTGAAGATTAGAGAAAATAGTCTAAGTCATTAGTATTGTTAGTATAATAGTTAGTGCTGCTAGTACAAAGTGTTAGTACTGTCAGTTTATTAGTACTGTTAGTTATGTAGTTAGAGTTATTAGTAATAATAGTTAGTACTGCTAATGTGATATGCAAGAGATATATTAGGAATAGATATGCATTATCAGTAGACTCGTTTTATAAGCCCATTAGGGTTTCTTGGTGTATAAAAGAAACCCTAAGGCATAGTTAGTGATATAGATCTAGAAGTCATTTCTCATAGTTAGTATTCATAGTTACAAGGTTATTATGTAACTTTGATTGTGTTCAATATATTAAAAGTTTAGCAAGATCTTGTTTTACTATTTCATTGTTCTTCTTAGTATTACAAACTAGTTTCCGCATAGTTTGTAGTATTTACAATCTTAGTTTCTATTATAGTTGTCTTGGATCTATCCAACACAACTAAGCTTTAACAAGCTAAGTAAGATCTGTTCAGAAGGGATCAATAATATCCTTTCTAAACAATCACTTTTCCCTAGACGTCTTCGGAATCAATAATAGAAGCTACTTTTCTAGAGTCTAACGTGCACACCACCAACAAGAAGCAATATTAAAAGGAATTACAAACTAAGTTTCATGCAATCATAAGCAAACACTATTAAATCTAGCCTAACATGCTAAAAGAAAGTGAAGAACATTTAATCGCACAATACACAGACATTATTAAAAAGAGTAATGGGATAGAAGATCTTCACTTGATTAAAACATGGAGTTAAGGTGCATACAATAGGGTTTAATAACCCTAAAAATGACCTAACAACTGATATAAATCGTACCCTAAAATTGACTCCTGAGTTCCACACTAAAAACCCTAAATATGAGTTTGTATATATATAGTAAAATAGGCGCGACGGCGTCACTTGTAAGTTGTGACACCGTCTCCACGCCGAATCTTCTTAGGGTTTCTTTAAGTCGGCTACTTCAGACGCCATCACTAAAAATCAAGACGTCATCTCTTTGACGTTTTGACGCCATGACAGTGTTTTTGACGCCATCTCCAGCCATTGTATGGCTTTTCTTCATCAGATTTGGTGTAGATTTGTAATCTCGTCCATTTCTTCCTAAAATGAGCCCAAGTCACGTGTATTTCCTCCAAATGCCATCCAAGTGCTTAAAACATAAAAAGAAACGATTAAGCACGTATTTTGAGCATATTTCTATGATTTAGGGGATTAAATGGCCTCGAAAAAGTGTATAAAATGACACCTCATCAAATACCCCTACACTTGGGATTTGCTTATCCTCAAGCAAATGAGCTTTCTACCTAGTTAATAGCAATATCAGGGGCATTTAACTTACTCAATAAAGATAATTTGTGACACAACCAATTAGACCTTGTAATTAAAAGCACAAAAATTATATACTAGCACCTCACATAAGTATTTGGATTCTCTCTTTCTCTCGGGTGTATAATGAATTATAACAATATCTGGAAATGAGAAAATTAACTCTCATTACATGTGATAGCATATAAATTACCATAGGCTTGATAAAGGATCAAAACCTCCACTGAATGGCGTTAGCACTTAGGAATTACTATCAAAGAGGTATTTTAAGGGTTGTGATGTATAGGTGAAGGGTAAAGGAAACATGGTTGGGGGATATTTGTGGAATTTTACTGGTGGCAAGTCAATCATTCACAAGAATACATGTATAAGGCGTTGCTAAGCCAAGACTCGACCATACTAGCACAAAGGTATACAAACTCTTCATCAAACTCTTTCTTTTTCTTTTCTTGACACTATTTTCTTGAACATAAAGATAAACCTAAGAAAAATGGCAGCCCGTATATTTTTTTCTATTTTTCCTAGTTTTTTTTCTTTTTCTTTTTCTCTTTTTTTTCTTTTCACTTTTTTCTACTTTTTTCATACACTTTTGCCCTGTCATTTGCTTGAAACATAAATAATACATATACATGACTTGGGGTTTATAATTTCACCCATACACTTGAGTTTTTAATACTCAATACATAAACTAACTAATGACCCGAATTAGAAGGATCAACAAACATTGGGTACAATAAGCCCGTATGGGGGTAATAATTTGACTTTTTCTCCTTTTTCTCTATAAAATAAAAACTACCATGAATCCTAATCGTCCCAAAACTATATACCTTAATAATAGACTCGACTTAGCAACCATCTACACAAGCAAATAATTAACTAGGGTTTACAAATGTAATAACAATAATGTACTAAAAATAAGTACATACAAGAAAGGCTAAGGTGATTAGGGTGTAATATTTTGGTGGGGTGTAAACAATTCTCTTCATTAATAATCCAGAATCTACCTGAGAATTATGAGAACCGCGAAAAGGATAGGCTTAGAGGGGTGTACTAGGGGTATCTTGCACTAAAAATAAGTGTAAAGTAATGGTGTGGGGGTAGTTATATGATCGAGAAGATCATCATAACTATACAAAATACAGGCTAAAAACGTGGGTTTATCCTAGTGCCTCTTATCATTTAACAAATCCTAATCACACGAATGTAATCTCACTAGAAGTTTCAGGATGAATCACTAAATCAAGTTCTAAAATTTAATATATTACCGGTACACTCTCATATAATTCTAACCGATACCAATGCTCTAGAAAAAGCGACAAAACCACACATGCATGATCAAATCCATGAATGCGACACATATGATTGCTCATTTCTTAACTCGAGCAAGCTAAAGGTTAAAACTATCTAAGCACCAAAGATGGGTGCTTAATTCCTAAAGATCTAGGGGCGAACCTCACATTTTTGGGGTGGAATTTTTTTTGTGGTAGGGTTTTTGTGCTAGTCATATAACTCCTATCCATGAGACGCTATTAATACTAAGTTTTCATCGGTATGTGCCATAATTTTTTTTAATTTGGGTCAAAATTACCGTCTATGCTACGTTTCAGTATATTACCCATCTTTTTAAAGACAATGTAAAGGAAAATGAAGAAATAGTTTCTAAGGCTTTATTTCCCCCTACACTTATTTTTAACATTGTCCCCAATATTTTTAGAAGTACCCAAAAAACAAATAAAAGGGAAAAAGAAAAAGCAAAAGAAACTAGTACTCCCCTTGTTTTGCTCAATATTGGAAAAGAAACAAGATAAACCGGCTAAATTGTCATCCAAGAATCGTCCACGTGAAAATCCAAAGAACTTTCGGGCTTCTCCTCATCAAATATAACCTATAAATCAAAGACAAGAAACAAATACACCTGGCGTAAATTTCAATGGGATAATAATATACAACGTAATTATTAGGGTTTTGACACTACAAAAGCAATAAAGAAATGATGAATGTACTAATGTAATTGTGGTAATCTACAAGGATTAGGAAGATTAATTTTTTTGGAAATTACACAAAATTAATTTTTCAAAAATTCAAGAAAATACGAATTTTACTGTAGCTAAAATGGCTACGCCGTCTGGAAAAATTCCAGACGCCATCTCCAGACTCTATAAAAATAATTCCCTTCGTTTCTTGGAAAAAAATCCTGCACAAGTATCCTATTAATTATTTCCTATAAAACTTACTACATAAACCACAAGAACGATTAGTACAATCATATGACTCGAAACAAACACATAAGACACGATGCGAATTAATATAAACTATTCATTTTATATGTTTAAAATGGTTCTTAGAAACCAGATTTTTTCCTTTACAACTTATTTTATTCAAAATACCTTTGATTGAAATTAAAACGAAGTTAAAAACAAAACAAAGCATGATTACATGTAATTCAAACATATCAAAATAAACAATAAAGAGTAAAACACACGACACTCCTAAAATGCAAGAAAATAAAAGATTAGGTTGCCTCCCAATAAGCGCTTTTGTTTATTAGAGAGTGTTTTAGCTAGAATCGGAGTCACACTCCTAACGTGACTCCTCTTTCGTCATCTAAAAGAACATCATCGTCTGCATCTAAGTCTGATATGTCTTTTTGATACGGTTTTACACGTTGCTTGTTTACGATAAATTTGTTTCCTTCCTCGTCACGTAGTTTAATTGCCTCACTTTTCATGTCTCTACTGACAGTGAATGGCCCATACCATCTTGATTTTAACTTTCCTAGGGATAACCTTAGACGAGAATTGAAGAGAAGCACCTTATCCCCTTTTTCATAACTGATTAGTGTCTTAATACGTTTATCGTACCATCTCTTCGTCCGTTCTTTATAAGAGATAAAGGATTCATAGGTAGCGAGTCTCAACTCTTCCGATTCATTAATCTGTAAAAAACTGTTGACTCCAACTTTTGTGAAGTTCATGTTACAGGCTTTAAGGGCCCAATAGGCCTTGTGTTCGAGTTCAATAGGGAGATGGCATGCTTTTCCATAGATTATCTTGAACGGAGTTGTTCCTAGATGGGTTTTGAACGCGGTTTGGAAAGCCCATAGCGAGTCATCTAATTTGTGAGACCATTCCTTCCTATTGTTTCCAATAATTTTCTCTAGAATTCGTTTGATTGCCCTATTGGTGTTTTTAACCTGACCGTTTGTTTGCGGGTGATATGCAATGGAAAACCTATGAACTACTCCATACCTCTTCATTGCTCGTTCCATTTGGTAATTACAAAAATGGTTAGCCCTATCACTTATCAAAGCTTTTGGTACACCAAAACATGCGAACAGCTTTTTAAGGAAACTTACTACATTTCAAGCATCACTAGTAAGGAAAGCCTAAGCTTCTACCCATTTGGACACGTAAGCGATGGCTACTAGAATAAAATTGTACCCATTTTATAAAGGGAACGACCCTATGAAATCAATTCCCCAAACGTCAAATATTTCATAGACCTGAATGTACTTTTGAGATGTTTCATCCCTTGCAGAAATGTTGTTGGCTCGTTGACATGCATCACAAGATCGGACCAGTTTTCGTGCATCGTGAAAGATATTAGGCCAGTAGAACCCGAATTCAAAAACTTTTCTTACTATGGTGGCGATCCCATGATGTCCTCCTGAAGGACCACTATGACATTGTCGAAGAATTTGGGCAGCCTCGTTCTTGAAGACACATCTTCGTATGATTTGGTCTGCACATTGTTTGAATAAAAAGGGTTCATCCCAAAAATGCCTTAGATCACTAAAGAACTTTTGTTTCTCTTGACAGGTAGACCGAAAAGGCAGTACTCGACTTGCCAGATAATTAGCATAATCTGCGTACCAAGGTTCATTATTTTTATTAGAGATCATCATTAGTTGTTATTTCAGAAATAAGTCTCGAATGTCTGCCCTAGTTAGTTTTTCAAGATCTGGGTTTTCAAGTCAGGAGAGGTGGTCATATTTTTAGCCTCTTTCTTATCACGTATTTCGATATTGAATTCCTATAGCAGCAAGATCCATCTTATCAATTATAGTTTTACATCTTGTTTTGCGAAGAGATATCGCAAGGTCGAGTGATCTGTGAAAATGATAGTTTTGGATAAAACTAGATATTGACGGAATTTGTCAAATGCAAAGACAACAGCCAAAAGTTCCTTTTCTGTGGTCGTGTATGATGACATCAAATAACGTCACATTATACCATCATTTATCCAAAATAAGTTACCTACTTTTATACAATTATTGTAAGAATTTGTACTTAATTGCTTAAAAGTGTTATTTGCAGTAATAAAGGAGTGATTTGTGAAGACATGCTAAAAGGCGCATATTTTGGAGCTAAAACGAAGATATTTGAAGATAGCTTATTTCTGACCAATACGTCGTATCCACAAAAAGAGATACGGCATATCTGCGCCAACTCTTCACAAGAAAACACGTATTCTCAATTCCCAATACGGCGTATCCACGTTTACCTATATGCCGTATCCAGCTGGATAACTATTCAGAGATTTGGTGAATAAATTATTTTGGGAAGATATATCAGATTGATTATAAACTTTGTGCGCACTCCAAGGGAAACACCCCAATACGCCGTATTGGCCTAGCCCAATACAGCATATCCAGACTTTTTCAGACACTATAAATAAAAGACTTAAAAACGAGTTTTTAGTGTGCAAAATCATATTCTTCATACCATACACATAAAAGACGATTTTCTAAATAAAATAAGAGCAACGAAAGGTCAAGCATCGATCACGATTCCATAGAAGACACCGTGTAACTCATATACTCTTGTAATCATTTAATTTTTGGTATCGTTCGGTAAAGGATTTAGTTTACCTTGGTTATTTGATCATTCTTGTATAATTACAATGGTTCTAGGCTAATACCCTAGGGTATTAGCCATCTTAATGAAGATTTAATGTTTGGTTTGTTTTAAAACCGATTTCTTAATTTATCATTGAAAGTTTAATTATGTTTATCACATGATACTTGTTTACGTGTTTGAATATGCGACCTATCATTCAACTGGGTTTTAGTTACGCCTAACAAGTGAGCTAGATATTGGGATAGCTCTCCATATCGTGTTTTATATTATTGGACCAATAGGATCATAAATAATGTTCTGTCTTTGTCTTTAAATTAAGAGTTTAGTTGGACCGACAGGTGACCCATAATGTTTCAACAAGTATGTTCTTGATCGATTGATAAAGATTTGAACAGTGGACTACCAATATATAAAATACCGTCAAACAGTAAGTGGGTAAAGTCCCGATGGGCTAGGGTTTATCAAGATCACCATTGCTTTAATCCCTAGATAGATTATAATTAAACTAAAATGATGCTTTATGCGGATACATTAATTGTGACAGGATTCAACCTGTCTAGGTCTTATGATGATGTCCCGCCTAAGTCTTAAGAATGATATGTCGACTCAAGATAAGAAATCATTGCACTAAATAAACAAACCAGCGTTTAATCAGATTTAAATGGCTAATATGGTTTTCTATCATTTGGCTTGTGCCGCTCTTTTATCTTCTGATTTTTTTCTTGCATGTTTATTGTGTTTAGAATTGATTATTGTCACCATAAAACCTGTGCCAGTCTCTCAGGCTGAAAACCCCCTATCATAATTAGAAACGTATATAGCATAGGTTTAACAAGTAATTAGAATTAAATTAATTAGAGTAATTAAAATACTAATAGAATATAAGGTTAACGACCTCGCTCTTAGTGTTCGACACCCTACTTACCACGAAACTCCACCCGATCAGGTACACTGCCCGTTAAAGTGTTGTTTTAGGATAAGTCGGCTAAATATAAATTTAAAACTTGGTAATCAATAAATTGACCCTACACGACAGCACATCAAGTTTTTGGCGCCGTTGTCGGGGAGTGAAAAAGTTTAACCTTTAATTTTATTAGTATTTCTAACCATTAGCTTAGAATAATTTAATTAGTGTAATTTAATTCTGTTTGTATTTAATTTAATTGTGTGTTAACAACACTAAAATGCTATCACGTCAAGTTTGACTAGACAATGTTGATCCGTTAAGGTCATTCAAAATAACATTTGTCCTAGTTTAACGACATTCACGAACAACAAAACAACAAACAAGATACATAACACTATAAACGATCCGAATAAAATTCACTAAACCATCAAAACGGCTAAAGATTTGGATTCAAATGTCAAGTGATCATGAAGTTTATTTGGTTTCCCTTATTTGAATTTGAAGTGGGTTTCAAGGAGGCGTCTACTTATTTCATCATCGAGATTCCTTCTATTTTCTACCCCTTTCCTTAAACCCAATCTATCGATTGATGACTTGCTTGAACGTATACAGTTATGATTGAGACTTGAATTATCTAGTTACCAGAAGTCAAGGGGCGGTTGGGTGAAGACCTGGATAACTATCACTTAAAGGAGTTACATTGTAGTACTCAGTGTCACACGTAGAAGCCGATGTGGATAATTTCAAGAAGTTATGTACTAATTATACTTTTGATGTTGGGTATATGGTACTTAGAGGCTTTCCTCTGCACCGTTCTTCAATCTACAACAGTGCAAGCTTAAGTAACAAATTTAGGGAATGTTACTTCATTTTCAAGTTTGGTATATCGGGTTTACTTCACCCAGTGGTCACAGCAATATCCGACAGAATACGATGTTGGTAAGTTAGCCAGAGAGTATAAGGTTGAGATGTGATCAGCAACTCTCACTGGATATTTAAAGCTACTAAACATCAATGATACTTCATAGTCTCAGCAAAATCTTTTAAAGTTCTTCAATGTCTTTCATAACTTTTCAAGATTGTTGCTTATGACAAGCACTTCTCGTGTATATGGGCGTACACGTCAATGATACTTCTGAGAGTTCGAAACCATCATGGGGGAATACGTGTACTTTGATACTTTGATGTTATCAGGTCAACTTCCAGGGGAAAAAAGTTTATACTACTTCACTTAGTATGGTTTTTGAAGTATTCTACATGCGTGAGAAGAATTTTTGTCGATCTCTTGCATGTTCCCCCAAACAGATATTCACCAAGACCGAATGTCATGATACAGTATAGAAGCAGTATTAGATTGTGTGGTTGACTGTTTCTTCTACTAAATTCAACTGTGCACTTTAAATGTCAATGTTAGAAGATCGTTCAAGCTACATCAACGTTTCAAAATTTGCTAAAGATACAGATGTTGGTTTAGGGGGAAGCTGATTCAGAAACTTCGCCAAAAAGAAGTCTATGAAGAAAGCTTTTTAAGACATGATGCATGATTTGGGGGGAAGTTAATCCAACTCATGCATACAATAATGGTTCTAGAATAATTCAAGACATAGAAGATCCAAGCTGGAGTACAAGTATCAAGACTAGAAGACAAAGACGACATCTTCAGCATTGGAAGCGCATTGGATGTCATTTCATTATATTGTATTTGTACTTGTTAGGAACATTGTAAGCAATTTCGTATGCCCACATATTGGGGGAAGATTGTTAGCCTTAAAATATGTCAGCTAATACGAAATTACATTAGTTTACATTAGCCGGACACGCAGGGACTAGAAATGTCAAGTGTAATAAGTAGATCATGTCTCGGGCTATATATATCCCCTCCATACTTCCATGGAGGGGTGAGGAAAAATATTTGTCTCATAAGTGTGTAGTGTTTCTCTCTCTAGAAAACACGTACACTCTTTCCTTTCTCTCTCTAATAAAATGGCAACTTATTATTTCTATCCTCCCCGACCTCCGGATCATGTCTCTTGTTAGTAAAATCTTATGGTTAACAGCTTCCCAGTACGGCGTATCCAACATGGGTATAAAAACCCAGCTAATACATCGGATTCACTTTCACATATACCTTTCACTCTTATTTAAACAAAAATTACCACGCCCTTAATCTTAAAAATTAATCCTTCTTTCTATAATCTATAAGATCCTAATCATAAGGTATGATTGCTCAACTCTCTTTCTTACTTTTTTAAATAGAATTAGGGTTAGGGTTTGATTTAGATTTAGGGTTTGTGTTTTTGCCGTATGACTATTATATGCCCATATTTGAGTTAGTTTAAAGCTGAATTTAGCATTGTTAAAGTAGTGGGTTAAACGGGTAGAAATGAGGGAAAACCCATTCTTTTTTTTGCTCTACTGATACGATATAGCATATTCATTTCCAATGAATATGGCGTATCGAAGATTTTCCCCAAATATCATACCTTATACGACGTATTTATTATTCTAGATACGGCGTATAAGTAGCTTTTCAAAAACCCTTAATGTAATCCCTTTAATACGGTGTATTTACTTATCCATACGCCGTATAATCAAAAATAATCTCTGTATGTCGTATCAAATCTACCCTATACGCCGTATCTTCATAAAACCACTATACGACGTATTTATCTGTCCCTGTATGCCGTATCTACCCCTAAAACAAAATAGTTAAAAGAATTATTAATCTGTGTACTAACTCGATTTTCTTGCAGATATGGTACCTTTACCACACCATGACATGAGACATCCATGGCTCAGATACCAGGTTGAGGGATATGATGAGGGTATTGTACACAGCTACGAGCAGAGGCTCAAGATGATATAGGGTAGGGCGGTTAACCAGGTACATGTGTAAGATTTTGCTGGATTGCTGATGGTATGAGACAGACTCTGGATGATAGGTTGAGTATTGTATATACTGGGGATGATGGGGAGGCATTATTTACTAGTCACGCATGGAGGAGGTTGTTTGAGGTCAGGGGACCGTTAGTTAGGGAGTTCATGCTTGAGTTCTTTAGCACCTATAGGATGAGTGATACTGAGATGGGGCTTGATGTTGCTGGTATACTATGTTTTAGCTCGATAGAGCTATGCACGGGATGACATGGAGATAGTTTATTCTGGCTTTGGGATTACACACTGATGAGGAGATGGCAGAGGCTGGGTTTAGAGCATACTGGTCTGGTAGAGAGAGAGAGTGATCCCTGACAAGGGGGATCTTAGGGATTATTGGATGGAGATATCATTTGATAGGGACTTCTTGGGGCCCGCCCCCTCTTATGTTTTCATTCGAGACCCTGTGAGGAGACTATGCCACATGATGATAGCCTGCAGTATATTTGGCAGGGGGCATGCACATGAGAAGGTGACCGGTGTTGATATCTTCTATCTCCGTAGCATGGACCGAGGGACTGCTAACGTCCTATATCTTTTAACACAACACTTATTTAGGCATGCTGAGGGGAGGAAGAGTGGAGCTAAGCTGTCGAGAGGTTACTTCATTGGGCGTCTGGCGGCTTATTTTGGACTGGTCAATGATTAGGGGTTAAGAGGTTTGTCAGTGGTTGCCAGTGAGCTCCTGTTGATTGATTTACATGAGCTTGGGAGGCTCAACATCTGTTTGAGGTTTGGCGATACATGAGCTTGGGTAGCCCTGGGACCAAAGAGGTAGCAGGCTGTTGCGGCTGGTTCCCTTGGAGCCGCTGAGGATGCTCCTGCAGCTGACGAGGGTGCTCAGGTTATTCCAGCACCCATGCAGGCACCTCAGCCGCTGCCACCCGCTCCTCAGTACCGTACTATGTCATAGAGGATCGAGAGGCTCGAGGAGGAGGTGCACGAGTTGCGACAGAGTGTTGTAGGCTTACGAGGAGTTGTTGAGAGCTCTATTACTGAGCAGACCAGAGTCTCCACCTGGATGATCAGTTGTATGACACAACTCATGGATGCCAGCGGCCGTACTTATTAGGCATTTAAGGTAGCTCACGGATGTCCTACCAGAGGCGTGTCAGACCTAGGACAGGCGATCCTAGCACCTTCACAGCTCCTCACACTGATGACCAGCCCGACCCTTGATCTCTCCCCTTTACCCTCTTGATTATTATTATCTTTTATAGACTTGTACTATACATTTATTACTGATATATATTACGATATGATTTTGGTTTGCTTGTGTGTGATAGAATCAAGTCTGGCAGTAAGTTCAACAACATAGCTCATTGATTGATTACAAGCTCAAGATTTCAAAACCTTTACATAAAAAAAGTATTGACATGTGAGAAGAATCTGGTGGAAGGAAAAGAAAAGGTCGAACTTAACGACTAGCTGAAACAAAAGTGCTTCCCAGGAGACAACGAGGTCATTTTAAAATTGTTTGAATTGTTTTTAATTGTTTGCATGAGTCTGTCTTCCCAGACACTCCATACGACGTATCAAACCCCTCTGGATACAGCGTATGGATGTGTCTGGACGTTATCAGTCTGTAATTTAATTTCCAGTACCTTTAAAAATATTTATTTGTTTTTACAGGAACCATACGGCGTATCCTAGGGTTTGGGATACGGCGTATTGATCCCTGTACAGTTGTGTGTTTAATTGTTTTCCTGCATTGTAACCATTGTATAACCGAGATAGGAATTGCACTTTTGTCTTCTAATCTTTTATGCAGGACCTTGCTATAAGGAAAATCAACGATATGGTATACTCTGAAAAAGACGTGTGTTGAACTCGTACGAGCATTCTAATGCCTCGTCAACACAATTTTGCTAAAGAACTCAAATTAGAGAATCATCCCGAGCAACATATCAGGGGAGTTCCTTGTTCTAATTCCTTTTCCCATTTTCTTTAATTATTTTATCTATACAACGAGGACGTTGTATAATATAAGTAGGGGGACAAAGAATTAGAACGCCTACTTGTCCTTTCTTTTACAAATAATATGCTACATGCTTAAATTATGCCAAATTTTAAATTTTTTTCTAGCATAACTTTTGTAAAAATTACTAGTTACCTGACCTCGCGCACTATAACCCTTAATACCAAATTGTGAGAATTAAGCCTATTTTGTTTCCAAAAGTTTACTAAAAATTCCACAAAAATTATGAGTGTGCCAGTGATGTAGTAGACTTTAGAACATGGCTTGGTATATCACTCGAGACCATAATGATGAGTACTATGGACTTAGATGGAGAAACATTTTTAACTGGTAAATTTCTAGGAATACACCAAAAAGCCTAAATGTTGTAAAATTAACTAACTACACTGGTTAGTTAAATCCCATGTAACCCTTTGCTTACTCTCACTATAAGAGTAAGATCCTTTAGAAAAACCTGTTGAGCCATTCCTGTCTTTTTCAAGCCATATGTTTATTTCGTTACACCTTTACACCTTAGCCTACCCTGTAGATTAAGCCTAATTAATCAAAGTTGCTAGTTGCTTTTGTGTAAAGTTTTGTATTTCTTGTGTCAAAGTGAAATTTTATATCTCTGTTATGGTCGGGAAATTGCACAATGCAATGAGAAAATATGTAGCTCGTGTATTTTGCTACTTTCACGATTATGTATTATGTCTGAAGTGAAGTGTTGAAAAGAAAATTTATCTAGAAAAATTATGATTGTGAAGATGGTGCAATTGCACCGAGGTTTATGTTATGAAAAAATGGAAAATAGAAAATGCATCAGAAACGAAGGATGATTGATAGTCAGTTCGCTAAAATTAAACCAATGAAATACTTGGAAGGATCGATTATTTGTTGATATGTGGATAAAAACAACGATGTATAGTTTTGTATAAAGTGGCCTATATCACAACTTTTGTAAAAGTATGTAAATTTAAGATGTTTGGGAAGTTGACCGTTATAGGAACGCCAACTTAGGTTGTCTTTGTCATTTCTATGATCGAGGCGTTTGTATATATTTCGAGTCTTTATCATGGAATGGTCGGGAAAAGTTACTAGCAACTACCTTATTTGTTCAAGCTTAATCTATTCGTTTTGTGAATTTTAATTAACAACAATTTTCTTCCCTTTCCTAGCAATTAACCTTAGGTTTTACTCGAACAACTTTGAGATTGAGTCATGCATGTCTATTCCATCGTTACGGCCATGTATGCGTGATTTAGCCACCTTGTTGGTTTATTACTTTTGGTGAAAACTAGAAGATCCCTACACTATATCGTTCTTCATCCTAACCCTTGGTTAAACTCGAATAAGGATGCGATTAAACACACATGTCTATTCCGTAGTTACGGCCATGTATGTGTGCTTCAGCTACCTTGTTGGTGTGGTACTATTGGTGAAAGATTGATAGAATGATCCACCTAAGCCTTATATAAAAACCCAATTTACCTTTTGACTTGTTTCTCCTTAGCTCTAGTGGTGAAGATGTGTATCCTTGCCAAGCATATGATATAAAGCTAATCACGATCGAGCAAATGAGCGTACCAATTAAATGTTACACCCTAGATTAGTTAAGTGATCTGAGTGTTTTCATTTCCATATTTCGTGAGGTGCTTGGTCTTGTACAGGTGATTAAAACGAAAGAAGTGCTTAAACGGAAAAATCCTTAACTTTGGTTGGGATTCATTTTCAATATAATCTAGAGTCTACTTGAGGACAAGTAGGATTCATGTGAGGGGATATTTGATGACATCAAATAACGTCACATTTATATCATCATTTATCCCGAATAAGTTACCTACTTTTATATAATTATTGTAAGAATTTGTACTTAATTGCTTAAAAGTGTTATTTGCAGTAATTAATGAGTGATTTGTGAAGACATGCTAAAAGGCGCATATTTTAGAGGTAAAATGAAGATATTTGAAGATAGCTTATTTCTGACCAATACGTCGTATCCACAAAAAGAGATATGGCGTATCAGCGCCAACTCTTCACAAGAAAATGTGTATTATCAATTCCTAATACGGCGTATCCACATTTACCTATACGCCGTATCCAGCTGGATAACTATTTAGAGATTTGGTGAATCAATTATTTTAGGAAGATATATCAGATTGATTATAAACTTTGCGCACACTCCAAGGGAAACACCCCAATACGTCGTATTGGCCTAGCCCAATACGGCGTATACAGAATTTTTTAGACACTATAAATAGAAGACTCAAAAACGAGTTTTCAGTGTGCAAAATCATATTCTTCATACCATACACATAAAAGATGATTTTTTGAAGAAAAGAAAAGCAACCAAAGGTCAAGCATCGATCACAATTCCATAGAAGACACCGTGTAATTCATATACTATTGTAATCATTTAATTTTTGGTATCATTTGGTAAAATGTTTAGTTTACCTTGGTTATTTGATCATGCTTGTATAATTACAATGGTTATGGGTTAATACCCTAGGGTATTATCCATCTTAATGAAGATTTAATGTTTGGTTTGTTTTAAAATTGATTTCTTAATTTATCGTTGAAAGTTTAATTATGTTTATCACATGATACTTGTTTACGTGTTTCAATATGCGACCTATCATTCAACTAAGTTTAGTTACGCCTAACAAGTGAGCCAGATACTGGGATAGCTCTCTATATCGTGTTTTATATTGCTAGACCAATAGGATCACAAATAAGGTTATGTCTTTGTCTTTAAATTAAGAGCTTAGTTAGACCAGCAGGTGACCCGTAATGTTTCAACAAGTATGTTCTTGATCGATTGATAAAGATTTGCACAGTGGACTACCAATATATAAAATACCGTCAAACAGTAAGTGGGTAAAGTTCTGATGGGCTAGGGTTTATTAAGATCACCATTGCTTTAGTCCCTAGATAGATTATAATTAAACTAAAATGATGCTTTATACGGAAACATTAATTGTGATAGGATTCAACCTGTCTAGGTCTTAGGATGATGTCCCACCTAAGTCTTAAGAATGATATGTCGACTCGATATAAGAAATCATTACACTAAATAAACAAACCAATGTTTAATCGGATTTAATATGGCTAATACGGTTTTCTATCATTTGGCTTGTACCGCTCTTTTATCTTCTGATTGTTTTCTTACATGTTTATTGTGTTTAGAATTGATTATTGTCACCATAAAGCATGTGTCAGTCTCTCAGGCTAACCCCCCCCCCCCCCATCATCATTAGAAACGTATATAGCATAGGTTTAACAAGTAATTAGAATTAACTTAATTAGAGTAATTAAAATACTGATAGAATATAAGGTTAACGACCTCGCTCTTAGTGTGACTTACCACGAAACTCCATCCGATCAGGTACACTGCCCGTTTAAGTGTTGTTTTAGGATAAGTTAGCTAAATATAAATTTAAAACTTGGTAATCAATAAATTGACCCTACACGACAGCACATCAGTGTATTTCTCCTGTGCCTCGTTCATCATTTTACTAGCGTAGTGGATAGGCTAAAAATGCTTGTCTTTCCTTTGTCCCAACACCATCCCAATGGCGTAGTCACTGGCGTCACACATGATTTCGAATAGCAATGACCAGTCGGGTTTAATCATGATGGGGTCCTGGGTCAATTCTTGTTTCAACATATCAAAAGCTTGGATGCATTCTTCTAAAAAAAAGAAGGGAGCATCTTTCATGAGAAGTTGAGTCATAGGGAGCGCGATTTTTGAAAAGTCCTTTATAAACCTTCGGTAGAAGCCCGCATGTCCTAAGAAACTACGAATAGCTTTTATGTTCATTGGGTAAGGTAGCTTGGAAATTGATTTGATTTTTTCCCTATCCACTTTAATTCCTGCCCCAGAAACTTTATGGCCAAGGACTATCCCTTCTTTTACCATGAAATGACATTTTTCCCAATTCAATACAAGATTGGTCTCATCGCATCATTTGAGCATCTTTTCAAAGCTTTCTAGGCAGTGATCAAAGGAGCTCCTAAAAATGGAAAAATCATCCATAAAAACCTCCATGCTTTCTTCGATTAGTTCATGGAAGATGGCCATCATATAACATTGGAATGTGGCTGGGGCGTTGCATAATCCAAACGACATCCTCTTATAAGCGAAAGTGCCATACGGACAGGTAAATGTGGTCTTTTCTTGATCTTCTAGGGCAATAGGGATTTGGAAATACCCCGAGAAACCATCTAGAAAACAGTAGTATTCATGCACTGTCAATCGTTTGAGCATTTGGTTAATGAAAGATAATGGAAAGTGATCCTTTCGAGTTGCGTCATTGAGTTTCCTATAATCGATACAGACACTCCATCTAGTGACCGTTCTCTAAGGTATAAGCTCGTTTTTCTCATTCTTCACTACGGTCATCTATCCCTTTTTTGAAATGACCTGAATATGACTGACCCAAGAGCTACCAGAGATTGGGTAAATTAACCTAGCATCTAAGAGCTTTATGACCTCCTTCTTTACCACCTCCTTTATATTTGGGTTCACTCGTGTTTGAGGTTGGACGGTCGGTTTGAATTCATTCTCCATGAGGATTTTATAAGCACAAAAAGATGAGTTAATTCCTTTAATATCTGCAATGCTCTAGGCAATGGCTCCTTTATGGTTTTTAAGTACCTCGAGAAGCTTAGTCTTTTCGTGGGCAGATAATGCAGAATAGATAACTATAGGGAGTTGGTCATTCCCTTGTAGGAGGGCATATTCAAGGTGTTCTGGTAACTCTTTTAGTTCCAGCTTTGGTGGTTCTGTTATTGAGGGTTTTAACCGATTTTCCAGAGCTTTCCACTCTAGTGGCTTGATTTTTTCTTGCCTTGGGTAGAAAGAAACCACCTGGATTTCTTTCGGGTTGTGTTCTTTTTCCATTTCAATCCATTTTCCATCGTGGTCAACTGTGTCCACCCCTTTTTCTTAGATAAATTTTGTAGTATGATCGGCACAGTACATATAATCATCACGGGAGTACATGGGTCTCATAGACTTCCCTATGTTGAAGGTGACAGTTTCATTTCTGACTCTCAGACTCAGCTTTCCTTTGTAAATGTCAATTACGACGCAGGTAGTGGCGAGGAAAGGTCGTCCCAAGATGATTAGGACTAGTTCGTCCTCATCTATTTCTAAAACTATGAAGTCGATCGAAAAGATGAACTTATTTATTTTGACTAGCAGATTTTCACAGACTCCAATGGGATATTTAACCGATCGATCAGCTAACTGAATACTCATCTTAATCGGCTTTAGTTTAGAAATGCCCAATCGTAAAAAAAGAGAATGTGGTATAAGGTTGATACTTGCCCCCAAGTCAGCCAATGCGTTTTTTACTGCCAAAGGTCTAATAAGCATGGCAGAGTGAAACTCCCTGGGTCTCCTTCTTTTTAGGGCAAGCTCCTTTGAATGACGACCGAGCATTCTTCACTAAGTTTGACTAAAGAGGCTTCTTTTTCAAGTTTCTCCTTATGCGAGAGAAGGTCTTTTAGAACCTTGGCACCCTTTGGCATGTGGATCATAGCCTCCAAGAATGGTAGATTAACATGAATCTACCTAAAGATAGACAAGATTCATTCATCATCGTCATCCTTTTTATGTTTCCTTAACCGGGAGGGGAAAGGAATACTAGATGATTTGGAGGGGTGGTATAAGGTAGGAGACTGGGGGGTCTCTTCATTCTATATGGTGGTAGTTTCTTCACCTTCTGGCCCTTCTTCCTTGATTGTTTTGTTAGTATTTTCAACAATTACCGTATTTAATGGAGTTAGATAAGGAGGGTCACGGGTAGCAACTCCTGATCTAGTTGTGATAGCAAAATCCTGTGCATCAAATTTAGGCGTTGGTGTTTTGATTTTCTCGAACATTGCAAGGATCTGAGAGAATTGGTTATGCATTTCACTCCGCTGGTAGTTGAGCATTTCTCCTAATCCCTTTGCATGAAGGTGTTTTTTGAGCATAAAGTTGGCTAACTTATCCTCAAACTTGCTTCTAACAACCCACTCGGGACCCTCTTCTCCCTCTGTTCTTCGTTACACATTTCCTCATGGTGAGATATCATTATTCTGATAGAATCTTAAAAGGGATGGGTCGTCATAGATGTCTCCTCCAGATAAGCACACTTGTTCGCATAGTGTTTTCGAGTCACATTCATCAGCTTCGTGAGCACCTCCACAGATGTCAAAGATAAGATATAGGCTCTTTAAGGTCCTCTTCCTAACTGGAATTGTAAGGTAAGAAAGCTACTCTTGAGCTTTCTTCAATTGTCCTTCAAGAGTAGGCTTTATTAATTCAGAGATGTAAGAGATATTCATTAGTGCTGGCTCCTCACAAGTGTTGTCCTGGTATCGTACATACTCCTTTATTCCATTGCATCCTTCATCCTCATTGAGCTGACTGAAGTGATATTGTACGAAGTGATTAAGTCCGTTTTGATCATCAGGAGAGATGTTGTCGTAGAAGATCTGAACTAATAGACATTTATTTACTCCATGATGAGGGGCATGTCGAATTAAATCTTGAAAGCGGATCCATGCATCTTTGATGGGTTTGTTGTCCTTTTGGTAGAATCGGATGATCGTATCCCTAATGGTTGAAGTACACCCTGGTGGAAAGAATTTATCGAGGAATTTTGACGCGAGTTGCTCCCATGTCGTGATCTGGGAAGGGGGTATTCTATCTAACCATTTCTTAGCATCTCCCTTCAAGGTAAAATGAAAGAAATGGAGTCTAGATGCGTTTATTATGGCTCTATCGGCTTGTATGTTATCAACTAAACTTAAGAAGTGTTTGACGTGGTGGATGGGTTTCTCGCTTTTTAATCCTTGGAATGTGCCCACGCCTTTGATTAACCAAATATCACGTGAGTCTATGATGTTTCCTGATTGTTCTACGGGAAGAATGATCGGGTCTTGGAAACCAGTTGAAATGGGGGAGGAATGCTCTCGTAGGCTTTTAGGGGAGGTGTAACACCCCTAAAATGGGTCGCAGCAGAATAAGGATCTGAGGCATGTTACTTCAAGATCAACAGCACAAGATATATATAAGAACGACACAAAAGTCGTTTAGATTGATACATTGGATTTAAATAAAAGACATATTACAAAAGCTTATAGCTTTACTTGTTCTTTGTTTAATATTACAAAAAGTAACATAGGATTTCCCAAAACATGATCGCACTTAAATCTTTAACAGTGCAATCAAAACTTTATCAACTGCATCCTTGGCAACCTCGTTGCCTATTGACCTACTGAAAACATTTGCTTAAAATGTCAACAAAATGTTGGTGTAAATTTCATAGGTTTATGTATTTAAATTATGCAGGACCGCAAGGATTCCGTTGATGTTAAACATATGCCAACAATCACAAAAACATATTACTGTTTGTACTAAGCTCATGACACGAAGCTAACCTATATTTTGCAATTTAGCAGTTATTTTGCCCTGTACAGCTGTTGGTAAAACCCTCAAACATCCAATGTCCGACATGTCACGTTCATTCTCGAGTGATAGCTAATCACCCAAACGGGGAGGTTAATCCCAATAGATCTATTTATACATTCGCGCTCACATAATGCCAATTAACAAAATAATCTATGCAATTGCAGTTCCATGATATGGGCTCAGGAGGGTTTATAGCTAACTTAGGACAAGACACATAATCAATATACTTTAAACACTTGTGTCCAATTTATAAAACAAAGCATGTTTCCACCCCAAATAATAGTAAATCAGTAAAACTGTAAAACGTGGGGCTATGAACTCACCTTGAGTACTGATAGTCCAAAATAACACAGATAAAACGTCACGCAAGACGATAAATGCAACCTATTTAAATTAAGGTCGTATAAGTACTGAGTACTTTAATTAATAACATTGAATATAATCTTATAGTTGTTACATCGTACTATCGTTCGGGCTATCATAATTAAAGAGGTCATGACATGACGTACGAGGAGTTAGGACACTTTAAATCGTAAATCCAACAACTCGTCGATACGCCATCCGAAGAGGCCTCATTATGAAACTCCCTAGTATTATAGCACTTTGATAACCACTCAATATTCTATATAGCATAATCACCGACTAATCGTTTTAGTAAAAATAATATTTATAAAGTGAAAACATTTATAAATATACTTTTCGTAAAAATGACCTAATTTGGTCGTTTTAAGCCCGTTGCTCGCGTTTCTTACGTCCACGTCTTCGTAGTAAGACGAGCGATCAAAATATTACATTTTCAAGTTTTTAAGATTCTGCGATGAATAGTAAAATTACTGTTCATGACAGCTAGTTAGTCGTTTTAGGCTTTAATTAGCGTAAACTTGTAATCGTAATAACTTATTCGTTTTAATCCCGATTTTAGTGATTCCTTCGAGTACGTTTTTGTTATTAAAAGAGGTATTATATTTTATAAAGTTGGGTCCGCTGATGAATAGTACTTTTACTGTTCATAGTTTATAAAATTACTTTTATAAACTTTAATTATCGAAAATGTCGTAGTTTATTCGTTATAGTTCCGTTTTTAGCGATTCTTTCGAGTACGATCTCGTAATTAAAAGTTATATCATATTTTAGATGTTTTAAAAATATTAGTTGCTGTAATGAATAGTAACTTTTATAAAAATAGTTTTATAAAAGTATTTATAGTCGTAAACTCGTAATTAACGTATCTTTTTCGTTATAAATCGGTTTTTCGAGTTTCTTATCATTATGGAATCGTCATGAGGCGTATTATAATTATATTAAGTCAAACTTTCTGTATGGAATTCGGATTTTAAACAGCCCCTAAGTATTCATATGTATATCTTTATAAAAACCTTGTTTTTATGTATTATTTACTTAGTAGTTTACTATAAAAACTCTTAAAAACACATTTGACACTTGTGGTACTTATAATAAAGTCCAATATCATCCCTAGTCCTTGTAAATTCATTGCAACAAGTTCAACCCTTTTACTTTCATTATATTCACATGTGAAGATTAAGAAAACTTATAAAACCCTAATTTTAATCTAAACATGTTTATACTTAAACCATATGTTAACATACTTTTATATTTACTTTTCCATGATATATATGATCATATGACATAAGAATAAGTGCATAAAATCATAAACATAATTAATAACTCATTTTACATATTAGAAAGTCCTTAGTGGTGATTATAGCCATATTTAACATATAACACATAAAATCATAAGAAATAAAAGTATAAAGGAATTAAGAAAACCTTAGAGATGATGTAAGAGATGAGAAATAAGTTCTAAACCCGTGTTTAGATTCAAATCCAAGCTTTCAAGCTTATAACCCTAGATTAGGTTTCCAAAACCCTAATCTTTACTTTTTCTTCTTAATACTTGCAAATGATGATCCAAGGCTTGAAAACACTTTAGTATACCTTAGGATTGATGTGTAAAGGGTTGTATAGATTGTATAAAAATTTTGTATGGTTTGATTATGTTTCTTAAATATGCCGTGGGTTTTTGATAGAGCAAGAGAGAAAGAAAATGAATTTTTTTGTTAAGTGTAAAGAGTATGTGAACTTTACTTATGCATGCATGTGTACTTATAGTAAAAATATCTTATTTACCTAACCATGGTTACTTTCTAACCTTAGCACAAGGTTAATTAACCAAGTGACTCATGGTGTAAGAGACTTGTTCCCTAGATCTTTATAATATCTAGATATCATGTACAAGTTGGAAAGTCTTGGTCATAACCTCAATATTTCGGCATATATATATATATATATATATATATGATGTTATTTTAATTATTTTGGGTATTGGGTATAATCGTGGGTATTCGTTTAGGCGTAGTTAGGTTTTGGAACTTCCGGGAATGCCTAAACGCGTTTTATTGCGAAACGTAAGCATTTTACGTAGCCAATAAAAATAAGATGAACAAAGTTATTAATTATCCTCATAATAATCATATAACACTTGCTTGATGTAAACATTTAATCGTTTAATGCCCGTTTACATTGAATGATCATTTTTAGTTTACGCGATTTAACTTAACGTTTACGGTTTAAGAGCAAACGCGTAAAACCCTAAAAATAAATTGTGAATTACATAATGTCATACAATGACCTAAAACACGAGGTGTTATAGTCTTCCCCCGTTAAATGAGCCTTGTCCTCAAGGCTTATCACACGGCACTTGACGACGGTGCAGTCTTGGTGAAGAGGTGTGGATATTTCTTCCTGAATTGATCTTCACGTTCCCATGTAAACTCAGGACCCAGGAACCTCTCTTGGAGTTCCATCGAACCTTGACTAATGGGATTACGGGCTTTGCTTAATCTTTTGACCTCACGATCTGTGATCTCTATCGTTTCTCGACAAACTGAATGCTTGTCATCAAAATGAAGTCCATCCAACGGAACTGCTAAGGGTATCGTCGGCATGACACATCTTTAAAGTTAGACACAGATAAATGTATTATGACCTCTGCTCAGTCTCCTCAAGGAAGCTCGAGCTTGTGATGCAACGTCTCCAACTCCTTTTATTAACCTTGAAAGGTCCAACAAAACCTGGATTCAATTCCCATCGGTTGCCAAAACGTACAACCCCTTTCCAAGGCGAAACCTTGAGCATCACTTTATCTCCAACCTCAAACTCCATCGGTTTACACTTCAAATCAGCGTAGCTCTTTTGCCTATCACGGAGCAGCTTGCCATCCTTTGTTTTAACTTTAAATGATCTTCTCTGTCGTCTCCTATCTGAACGAATCTCGGACCGGTGATTTGAACTTCATCCACCAGTCCAACAAACAAGTAGGCAACGCATTTTCTACCGGTAAAGTGCCTCAAAGGGTGCATCCTTAATGCAAGCAGATAAGCTTATATTGTTACGAAAACTCGACCAATGGCAAATGTTTAACCCAAACCATTCCAAAGTCGATCACACAAGCTCTAAGCATATCTTCGAGAGTTTGAATAGTTCTCTCGCTTTGTCCGTCAGTTTGCGGATGATATGCCGTACTCATATCTAAACTTGTACCCAAAGCTTTCTGAAGCGACCTCCAGAAATTCGATGCGAACCTAGGGTCACGATCACAATGAATCGAGACCAGGTATTCTATGCCTTTGTTACTACTTCCTTCCAGGTACAGATCTCGCTAGTTTACTCCATAAAAAGAGGGTCAGTTTCTTTCTATGGGTATAAAAATTGCTACTTTTGGTAAGACGGTCAACAATTACCCCAAATAGGTGTCATACCCTAGTGATGACCGTTTGAAGCTTGTACAAAATCCATCGTGATATTGTCCAACTTCCATTGAGGTATCTCGGGTTGTACCAACAAACCCGATTGTTCCTGATGTCACATTGACCTTCATCACAGGTCAATCACATTGCTAACAAGGTTGGCGATATCAGCTTTCATATTGGGCCACCAATATACTTCTTTTACGTTCTTGGTACATTTTCACGGGAACTGGTAATGGGATTGAATAATTCGATTTGTGACTCGTGAGCATGATCACAGTCACGCAACATCGCCCTATAAACAAGGTAACCAACTCCTGCCATTGAGGCATAGGGTTCCATCCGTACGAGGTTCCAACTTTTCTGTTCTAATTGCCTCTGGATATTTAGCATTTTCAATCAGCATACCTCCAACATCTTCATTCTTGATGTTTTCTGGTTTCCGTGCTTCAGTCTGAGCAGTCAAGATTTGCTTAGGAAGATCCAAGCCAATAGTCATGACTAAAGCTCGAACTCTTAACGGTGGTTCTCGTTCTTTCCTGCTCAAAGCATCAGCAACGACATTTGCCTTCCCTGGGTGATAACGAATATCGCAATCGTAATCACTCAGCAACTCTAACCATCGGCGTTGTCTCATGTTCAATTCCTTCTGATTAAGAATATGCTGTAAACTCTTATGATCAGTGAACACCGTACACTTGGTACCATACAGATAGTGCCTCCAAATCTTCAGAGCGAACACTACTGCTCCAAGTTCCAGGTCCGAGATTCATGAGTAGTAAATATTTTTTTCTCAGGATCTTTAACTGCGTGATTGCATAAGAAAATTCACCTCTTCTCTTTGCATCAACACAGCGCCCAAACCCTTCTTTGAAGCATCGCAGTATACGATAAAATCTTTACTTCCTTCGGGTAAAGCCAGAATTGGTGCACTACACAACTTCTGCTTCAATAACTGGAACGCTGCTATCCAGTTTGTCAAACCCCACTCAAACTTGACCTACTTTTGAGTGAGCTGGTCATTTGTCTGGCGACTTGAAAACCCTTCAATGAATTCGCCGATATACACCCGGGCCAAGAACCAAAAACTGACGGAATCTCCGTTGGCGTCTTAGGAGGATGCCCAATCCTTTTAACGATTCGATCTTGGCTGGATCTACGAGAATGCCTTATTGTCAATTACTGAACCGAGGAACTGTCCCTTAGGGAATCCAAATTCACATATTTGGAAAATTGCATACAACTCCACTTTCTTCAACAATTCCAATATTATCTTCAGGATGCTCTTCGTGCGTCGTTAGCTCTTGCTCTTGGAATAGATCAAAATATCGTCAATAAAGACAATTACGAATTTGTCCAGATAAGGTTTGCACACTCGGTTCATGAGGTCCATAAACACAGCAGGTGCGTTGGTCAAACCAAACGGCATGACTTGGAATTCGTAATGTCCATATCGAGTTCTGAAGGCAGTCTTCGAGACGTCTTCTTCTCGAACCCTCAATTGGTGATAACCTGACCTTAGGTCAATCTTTGAGTAAACACTCGACCCTTGAAGTTGGTCAAATAAGTCATCAATTCTTGGTAGCGGATAACGGTTCTTCACCGTTAGTTTGTTTAACTCCCGATAATCTATGCACATCCGTAACGATCCATCTTTCTTCTTGACGAATAGGACTGGAGCTCCCCATGGTGACGAACTAGGTCTTATAAAGCCTTTGTCGGAAAGCTCTTGTAGTTGATCCGCCAATTCTTTCATTTCTGATGGGGCCAATCGATAAGGTGCCCGTGCTACAGGTGCAGCACCGGGTACTAGATCGATGTGAAATTCCACTTGTCTGGTAGGTGGAAGACCTGGCAAGTCCTCGGGAAATACTTCGGGGAAATTTTTGACGATCGGTACCTCTTCCAGTTGCTTCTTCTTCGACTTGTCTCCAGTCTCCTTGACGGTAATATGTGCCAAAAAGACGTGACATCCTTGTAGCACATACTTCTGGGCCTTGGTGCACGAGATGATGTTTAATCGAGTCCCGCGTTTATTTCTACTTCCGTCTCCATGAAAAATTAAGATTTCGCTCCCAAAGGGAATACGAACGATCTTCTTAGCACAGTCAATAACGGCTTGGTATTTCGTCAACCAGTCCATGCCAATTATGACGTCATAAGTACCCATTTCTACAGGCATTAGGTCGACGTGAAACGGATGGTTCAGAAAATTTAACGTGCAACCCAGTAATACCGTATTTACCCAAATTATTCTACCATCAGCTAATTCAACGTTATAACCATGATCTAATGTAGTGGGGGCTATATTAATCAAAGTACTAAATTGAGTAGACACGAAACTTCTATCTGCACCAGTATCAAATAAAATGGAAGCACAACGGTTGTTTAGGAGAAACGTACCCGTCACAACGTTGTTGTCTGGGTTTTGCCCTGCAACTCCCACTGCATAAGCCCTGGCTACAGCGTTGCCATTTCCCTGGTTCTTGTTCTTCCACTGGGGGCAGTCCTTCTTGAAGTGGCCTGGAGCCCCACACTCAAAGCAAACGATGGCATTGGTATTTGCCCCTTGGGCTCTTGGGTTGTTGTTGTTACGGTTGTTGTTGTTATTGTTGTTGCGGTTGTTGTTGTTATTGTTATTGCGGTTGTTGTTGTTGTTATTTGCAGTTGCAGGCCGGCTCCTACAGTCCTTGGCCAGGTGGCCAAGCTTCTTGCAGTTAGTGCATGTTGGTATACAAGGACCGTAATGGTTGAAGTTACACTTGGGACATAGAGGTTTAGTCCCTTCATACGATTTCTTGTCACCGTTCCCGGCAGCATAAGCCTTGCCTGTGTTCTGACTTTTGTTTTGTTGTGGGTTTTGGTTATTTCGAGGAGTGTCTTCAAACTTCCTCTTGTTTTCTGCCTGTCTCTCAGCAAAAGTGTTATTTCTCCTATCCATCAATTCAGTCACCATCTCAATAGCCTCCTGCATGGTTTTTGGCTTTGATGCCACAACACTTGAGTAAATCAGGTCGGGCGTCCCACCAACATATCTTTCAATTTTGTCAGTCTCTTCAGGGAACATCCTGTCACACAGCAATACCAATTCCTAGAAACGTTGGTTGTAAGCTACCACATCGGTGCCTTTTACTTTTAGGTTCCACATTTCTGCCTCAATCTTCTTGATTTCATTCCTCAGACAATATTTAGTTTTCATCTTCTTCTTCAAGTCAGTCCATGTCATTGCATACACAACATCATTAGTCATTGTCCTAGCATGTGAGTTCTACCATGTTAGAGCAATTCCCATAAGAGTACAAGTGGCAAACTTCACTTGATTCTCCACAGTGCAGTTACATATGCGAAACATGGTTTCCATCCTCTCAAACTACTGGGTCAAGTCGACCACTCCTTCTGTGCCCCTGAAGAATAAGGGTTGACATTTCATGAAGTCTTGATAGGTGCACTCCTGAACAGCGTGTTCATTCCTTCTTACACCGGTTCCCGAGGTATGGCTCCAACACAGCAGTGACACCCTCGTCGATCATGGCCTGAAGTTGGGCACTGGTGACCGAAGTGGTGGTAGTAGGGTCTGTGACTGGTGGGGGAGTTGTACCTGGGTTTAACCTCGTGGGCCTTCCTCTTGGTGCCATTTTCTTAAATCACAAGAAAACATAATACCCGTTAGATTTCAAAAATCTTAACCATAACCCGATGTATACATAATAAATAAAACGAGATCACAACACATGGTGAAATACACAACAGTATTTAAATTAACAAATCGACATTCATTCACAATAAATTCGATTTCATATAAAACATAATCCATCCTTTCCATATATAACTTGGGAAAATAATACATGATTGGTTTAAATACAAACGATCACAACACTTAGGTTACAAGACAAAATAACCTAAAGCCATACTAGCCGAGATATACTCGTAATACTTAGTAGGCTGTACAAAGTAGCCGATACATGAACAAAAGATCTAAACAGTAGCTAGTCAAAACAAAAGATCTATACAGCCTGCTAGCTGGGAACAACCCATAATACTTAACAGACTGTACAGTAGCTACAATCATAATCCCAGTCTAAGAACTCCTACCGGCCTCCCCGGTTGCCTCTGGCTCTGCAGGATCCTTAGCAGGTCCCTGCTTTCTCTGTACCTGGTCATCTGAGCCTTGAGGCTCTTCACTATCTTTAGTGCCTCCACTAACTGCCTCTGCCTCCGATAGTCTTGTTTTAGCAGCTCTGAAATCACCTGTCTGTCTCCTCTGGTTGCTGCCTGTAACTCGACGATCTCGGACTGCTGGGTCATAACCGTAGTCCGAAGTAATATTCCCTCGGAATGCGTCTGGTCACAAGCATCCATCGATTGTGCCCAAGCGGCACGTGATAGTCTGGCCTCCTCCTCCATCAGAATGGCTGTACGTCTGTGGAAGGGACTATCACTCTCCAACGTGTTGACTCGGGCTCTAAGTAGAGCTCGGTCATACCGTGCATCATCTACTAGGTATTATGATCTCATCTCTCGTAACAGTAGAAGACAACTCATAACTCTCTGGTGAACCCCCTCTAGGGTGGTCGTGCCACTCGCGCTTGGTGGCTCCAACAAGATCATCCCAAGTATCCCTAATACCATAGCCTAACTCTCTAGACATCGGGCGTCCTGGAGCGGCCTCTAATGTATCAGCAAATCCATATAGGTCTGCCCTAGCTGTGGTAGGTCTAACCCGCCTAGCAGTACCAGCTGCCGAACTCTCCCCGACCTCGTATCCAGGACCAGGAGCAGTACGACACAGCCTCTTACGAAGCGGTAACCACATCTCAGGAATCTCAGCATCATGAACATGAGATGGTAGTGCATCTTCGTCTATTGATCCCAGCGCTCGGGATCCCAGAGATCCCTCAACTATAAGTAGGGCTAATGGGTGTGGTATAGGTAATGGTGGGAGGGTATATGGGGAAGTGGTGGATGAGTATGGTGGGTGAGGTGATGGTGGCTTGGAATTACGTCTCAAGGGAGCGTATAGGCTGTATAAAATTTATTCCCCCCACTACCGTAATAATCCCCTACCTTACCCAAATCCAACAAATACTCTTACCACCCATTCATCTAGCCGTAACTTCACCTTGATAGAGACTACGATTGGAAATGCGATCACATACCCCCTCAACTCACAACCCCCCCACACCCCGTTGGCCCCCGCTTCACTGTGACGCCGTTACCCCCCCGTCCCCAGTCGTTGGACTCATCCCCCCCCACCGTACCTCGTCCCGCCGCCCCCCCCCCCGCCCCGTGCCCCTCCTCGACTACCCCTCCCTCCCTACCACAGCCCAGGCCCGCCGATTAAGCACCCATGTAATATGCGGTCCCTGCGTTCACAGCTGAATAAGACAAAGCTGCAGGCTCGGCAGGTTAGAGGAGCTAAGTGCTCATCATCATGTCATTCTCTCTGTCAGCAGGATAGTCGGATCCTGGGATCCTCCTCAGGATCCCTCCTCGTCTTCCTCCTCTAGGTCTCTACTCAGGGTCGGACTCCGTATATATCCTGGTGACTGTGACGTGTTGCCTTGTAAACTTTTTTTGCCTCGTTCTATAGTGGCGTTGAGTCAGCAGCAGGCAGTGGCTGCTCCTCGGCCGGGAATATCTCATCGTCTACCGGTAAGAACTCCGGGTAGAAGGCTCGGAACATATGGTACTTGATAGGTGATTGAAGGTGGTGCCTGCTCTGGCTCCTCAGGGCCGGGCACGTAATCTGGTGATGGTGGTGCCTCATAAATAAGTACTTCGACTCCTGGTGACCCCATGTATAAATCGTCCTCAGATAGAGATGTGTATGTAACCGTAGAGTGCTCAGAATCTGACATGATCGTAACTGAAATCAAAAATTAGTTTATATTAGTATATTAATATAAGACTATCATCCTTATATACGTAGTATATTATTAACACGTATATCAATTATGCATGTACATAGCCTAACCGACTAATGCAATAATTTGTATATGAATACCCCGTAAAAACCCTTTTGTATGTATGCAATGTTTGTCTATTGAAAAAATGGTTATTAGTCAGCAAAAACATTTTTGACCTGGTCTTCTCTATAACCTTGGATCTTGTACCAATCTGTAACACCCCCAAAATGGGGTCGCAGCGGTTAAGGATCCGGGCATGATACTTCAAGATCAACAGCACAAGAATATATATAAGAACGACACAAAGTCGTTTAAACTGATACATGGGATTTAAATAAAGACTATATTTACAAAAGCTTATTTGCTTTACTTGTCTCTTTGTTTCCATAGTACAAAAGGACACAAACATATATTTCCCAAAACTGTATACATAAGTCTTTAAACTGTACAATCCAAAACATATCCAAGCATCCTTGGATCTCGTGCCTAATGACCTCCTGGGAAAACATTGCTTAAAACGTTCAACAAAATTGTTGTGTGTGAATTCGCTAGGTTAATGTATGTAAATTATGACAGGACCGCACAAGTACTTTACAGTGATGTTTACAACCATTATGCCAACACTCACAAAAACCAAGATTATTGTTGCACCTAAGCTCATGACACCGAGCTCAAACCTATATTGCTATTTTAGCTGTTATTTGCCCGACAGATGTTGTAACCGCAACATCAAGTTAGTCATGGTCATCGTTCGTTCCTAGTGATAGCTAATACCCACACGGGGAGGTTAATCCCAATAGGATTATTTTTATCATTTCGCGCTCACATAATATAATTCACAAACTTACACTCTATGCATATTAAAAGTTAATGGAATAATGGTGTCAGGAGGGTTATCGCTACTTAGGCAAACACATAATCAATATACTTTCAACACTTGCGTCCAATTTATAAAACAAAGCATGTTCTCACCCTGAATAATAGTAAATCAGTAAAACTGTAAAAAAAAAGTGGGGCTATGAACTCACCTTGAGTACAGATAGCTCAATTTATCTTAGATAAAAGTCACACAAGACGGATTATGCAAACTATTTAAATTATGGCTGTATATAGTACTGAGTACTTTTAATTAAATCACTGGAATTAATTTATAGTTGTTACATCGTACTATCGTTCGGGCTATCATAAATAAAGAGGTCATGACATGACGTACGAGGAGTTTAGGACACTTTAAATCGTAAATCCAACAACTCATCGATACGCCATCCGAAGAGGCCTCATTATGAAACTCCCTAGTAATATAGCACTTTGATAACCACTCAATATTCTATATAGCATAATCACCGACTAATCATTTTTGTAAAATAGTATTTATAAAGTGAAAACGTTTATAAATATACTTTTCGTAAAAATGACCTAACTTGGTCGTTTTAAACCCGTTGCTCGTGTTTCTTACGTCCACGTCTTCGTAGTAAGACGAGCGATCAAAATATTACATTTTAAAGTTTTAAAAATTCTGTGATGAATAGTAAAATTACTGTTCATGACAGCTCATTTGTCGTTTTAGGGTTTTAATTAGCGTAAACTTGTATTCGCGATAACTTATTCGTTTTAACTCCGATTTTAGTGATTCCTTCGAGTACGTTCACGTTATTAAAAGATTTATAATATCTCACAAATTTATCCACTGATGAATAGTGATTTTTACTGTTCATAGTTTATAAAATTACTTTTATAAACTTTAATTATCGAAAACGTCGTAGTTTATTCGTTATAGTTCCGTTTTTAACGATTCTTGCGTGTACGATCTCGTAATCAAAAGTTATATCATATTTTAGAGGTTTTAAAAGTAAAAGTTGCTGTAATGAATAGTAAAATTTTATAAAAATAGTTTTATAAAGTTTTTATAGTCGTAAACTCGTTTTTAACGTATCTTTTTCGTTATAGATCGGTTTTTCAAGTTTCTTATCATTATGGAATCGTCACGAGGCGTATTATTTTTATAAAATATCATAACCTACTGTCCAAAATTCGAATTTGGACAGCCCCTATGTATTTCATGTTTGTTTCTTTATAAAACTTGATTTTAATGTACTATTAAAGTAAGTAGTTTCTTATAAAAACTTTATAACCATATTTTACTTATGGTGGTCACTTATAATAAAAGTTCTAATCATCCCCTAGTCCATATAATTTATTAGTAACAAGTTTAATCTTTTACTTTCATAATTTTCATGTATGTGAAGTTTAAGAACATTATAAAAACCCTAATTAGCTTTAAAACTAGTTTATACTTTAAATTATAACTTAACTACTTTTAATATTTACTTGTTCCATGGATATTTATACATTAGGGACATGAAGGGAGTAATAAGTGTATAAATTGATAAACTCAAATAAAAATCCATTTTATACATTTAAAAGTCATAAGTGGTGATTATGGCTATATTTAAATGTAAATACATAAATTTCATAAGAAAGAAAAGTCCCCCCTAAAATTTCATATATATAAAATAATATCATATAGATATATATGTGATTAAAGAATTTAAGAAACCTTAGTTTATGATTGTTATGAGATGTGAATAAGTTCTAAAAACCCGTTGTTTAGATTCAAAATAAAGCTTCCAAGCTTTAACCCAAGATTGGTTTTCAAACCCTAATCTTTCCTTTTCTTCTTAATTGCTTGAATAAATGAAGAACCAAAGCTTGCAAACACCTTAGAATACCTTAAGTATGTTGTGTATAGGGTTGAATATACTTAGAATTTCAAGTTATGGATTTTGTTTTAAGGCCAAAAGATGCCGTGGGTTTTGGAGAAGCAAAGAGAGAAAGAGATGAAGTTTTTTGTTAAGTATAAGAGTATGTAAACATTTCTCATGCATGCATGCCTATTTATAGTATAAATATCTTGCTAACTTAACCATGGTTACTTTCTAACCCTAGGTTAAGTTAACATGACAAGTTGGTAAAAGGTGTAAGAGTTACTTTATTAAATATCTAGATATTATCTAGATATTATACAAAGTGATGAACACTTGGTTCAATCCTTTAATTTTCGGCATAATGTATATATATGTGATGGTATATTTGTTATTTTGGGTATTGGGTATAATCGTGGGTATTCGTTTAGGCGTAGTTAGGTTTTAGAACTTCCGGGTATGCCTAAACGCATTTTATTATGAAACGTAAGCATTTTACGTAGACAATAAAAATAAGATGAACAAAGTTATTAATTATCCTCATAATAATCATATAACACTTGCTTGATGCAAACATTTAATCGTTTAATGCCCGTTTACATTGTATGATCATTTTCAGTTTACGCGATTTAACTTAAAGTTTACGGTTTAAGAGCAAACGCGTAAAACCCTAAAAATAAATTATGAATTACATAATGTCATACAATGACCTAAAATACGAGGTGTTATAAAAAATTAAACTAATGTCAAAAACTACAAGATTATATTAAAAATGATATAAAAAAATGCTTTCTAAGTGACGTGAAATGTTCATTAAGTGCGGGCTTAGGTTTAACGAATTAAAATGACAAGTAAAATGAAATGCTTAAAAATAAATGACAAGAAATTAAATTGCATTAAAAATAAATGACGGAATGTAAATCGAAAAGACAATACGTATGACTAAATATATTTTTTAAATCTTTTTA
This sequence comes from Tanacetum coccineum, assembly GCA_026074375.1. Taxonomy (NCBI): domain Eukaryota; kingdom Viridiplantae; phylum Streptophyta; class Magnoliopsida; order Asterales; family Asteraceae; genus Tanacetum; species Tanacetum coccineum. The sequence goes on from BQNB010005941.1 coordinate 96,813, forward strand.
AACCCGCACCTAAATTCCAAATCACTAATCACTTAACAAGCACTACTAAATCTACTCACTACTCATTATGAATTTAAACATAGCATTTAAAAATAAATCTACACTAAGCATGGCAAAAATCAAAGCATATTATAAAATGATAAAATAAAAACTACACTAATTAATTGAAAAGGGATAGAAAATGGAACCGAATTTGAGACCCGAAATTAAACGAATAACACCCGATTTATTTAACTAAAACAACTAATAAAAGTCGGTCTAGCTAAATAAACTCTAAAGCTCCACGCCTCATGAGTAGACCGGCACCAAAGTCAAGAAAAAATAAAACAGTTAAGATTCTAACAGTAACTATTACAAATGCAAACTCAAATTACATTAACCAATTGGCTCTAAAGACATTCTTTAGTCCAACTGTAGCCCAATCTTTCCTAACATATCCCATCAGCCCAATTAAATTCACACACCAAACGTGGGCCTCATATAAAATTCTACAAACAAAACCAACATGGC